>ML780040.1:1842300-1857047 GCA_009831015.1 Picea engelmannii | reverse complement strand
TGTCTCTCTTGTATTGTGTATATTTTGTGTTTTGTTTCCGCATTTGTTTTATTTTATTGCTCCGCGGTCCTGTTTTTCTAACAACTTTAGATTTTTACTAAATATTCCCCTTAAGGAATATAAGCATACATCTTTATTGTTAAGATCAGTCAATTCAGATTCATTCATAATCCTTCTCATGTGATGCTCAAAGGTGTAATCATTTGTCTCTTGTTATGACAAGAGATCATCTTTGCTCATTTACCCTTTCATCTAATTATATTGGTACTTCTTGAGGAAATGGAATACATTCCCCTCAGGCTATTATTTGGAACAAAACTTTCATGACTCTCTAGAATGGAGTCAGCTATGCCTCCATAGTATTCATTTAATCTGGACAAGAGAAATACTTGATTCATGTTTCACTCATCATGGAAATCATATTGGGCCTCTAGTATACTTATATTCTTACATCATACATGTCCATTACTTGCACGTTTCATATCATTCATACCTTACCGATATTAACATCAGGATTCCTATTATGAAGCTTCACACTGCATTCAACTCATGTGTATTCATCATACCAGCTCACGCCTTCTCCTCACGCAACCACCGACGGTAACCACGATCCGAACAAAAAGGCGCTTCGCATTTCACGATTTCGGGATTCATATTGCAAGGAACTCTGGTTCTTCGATCCTCAAAATCCAAAAACCCAAAATACCAAATCTAAGGTTTTCTTGGCTCTTTTATTCACATAACCCTTCACTCGGAACCTAGGGTCAACTCCCAGACACACGTCGGGATCTCGTTTTTCGGAGAATCTACAGAAAACGCTCCACCGTTTCCCAAAAATTTTGATCCACAAGGGTCTGACAACCTGGATCCCACGGTCCAGATCTCTCTGGCAATCAATGGTCCTGATCAAATCATGGCTTTCCACCTTTCGTGGTTTTGGTGGAGTCTTCACCCCTTAACTCTCGATTTCGAATCCCTGAAATGTGTATGCGTCAAATCAATGATCCACTGCCTGTCTCGATCCAACGAATCAGGTTGGATGTCGGGATTTCGTGACATGTGAGTCCTCAAAACTCTACCTGTTGACTTCTAAACCTCCGACTCCCGAAGTTAAAATTACATCGGATCTACGGTTCAGGTCATCCGCTAACCAATGACCTTGATTGAATCAGTGATTTAACTGGCGCGACTTTGGAAAGTCTACACTTCTATTTTCCTAATAGACAAAACCTTGAAGCTCTAGATCAACGGCTCTTATTGATTCCAATCTAACGGATACTATTCCTCCTGATCTTGTGAGTGATGAGAGGTTATCATCCTTTTCTTCTCCGTTGATCAACTAGATCTAATGGTTCACGGAATTTCGATATTCCTCCCTCTGAGAATTCCACCGTCCGTTCAGACTCTCAATACCCGAAATGTTGAAATTTCAGATCAGATTAATGGTCACCAATGGTTGTGATTATTTCACAATTTCGCATTTCGCGACTTCGGGACTTATGTTATGAAGAACCTCGAATCCTTCGATCCCTGAAATTGTGAAATTATCTCTGGACGATAAATGGTCCAGATCACTCCTTGATCAACGACTATGATCTTTTCATGAATTTCTCATTGCTTCTTCCAAGCCCTTTGGTTTTGCAAAATTATGGTATCTCCTCACAACTAACTAGTGCGCTACTTCTGTGAGATTGAACAACTCAAAACATTTTGGTTCTTTCTGAATGGATCTTGACTCTCGATCCTATCCAATCTTCAAAATTCTTTTCTGAAGGATTTCTCCCGCTCAATCCTCCATACTTGTTCTTTCTTCGAACTTCAGTTTTCTGCGCTTCACCTTTGAACGCTTCAACTCTTCGAAACTTAGAAACTTTTTCTAAGTGTTTCCTCTCAAGACTTAAAACCACTACTCCTCCGGGTATACTCTGCACTCAACCTTTGAAGTTTTAAAACTTTAACACAAGATGGATTCTATACGCATGTTCGGCATACCAAATTTCCCCGTTATCTCTTCTGAGCTTTTAAGTTACTTACAGGACTAATCTCTTAGTCATAACTCATACWGAGGTTACCCTCTCTTTATGGGAACAACCAACAAGGGTCACTCTTGGGAATTAGCAACAGTCCCAAAGGACTCCTCTTAATCTTGCTTAAATAGATTATCCTTGTTGTCGATTCTAACCATTATAGGTCAGGTAATCTGACCCTACATATTTTCATCAATCCTCTCAATCATGAGGAGTTATATGCTCATGGTTTAGTCTTTTAATAATGCAGTAATTATAAATTTCTAGGGATCCTACTAGTCCTTACCAGATTTCCCAAATCATGAAGGAGTTCTTCATTTGGATCTTAATTCTTACCTAACCAGCCATCTCAATTGCAAGAGACTCTGCCTGCTTTAGTAGGTAGCCATCGTCACACTTGTAACAAAACAACTCAGTTCATGTCCCTTTTCTGGATCATGCAGCTCCATAGCACAATTTATTCCACCTCTATTATTCACACTCAGGTCTTATCAGTAATATTGATCAGTGCATCCCTACTCTTATAAGAGTAGTTATCATTTTGACAAAGGAACAATATAATTCCTCTGCTGGAATTCAACAAGAAATCCCAAAATCACAGGTTCATTCTACATCCCTTCTCCTCAAGGAGTAAATGCAGATAACAACATCTCCTTATGAAACTCGTACATGAGCCCAAGGAGGTCAAGTGTTGTAACCATGCTCTGATACCAATTTGTCACATACCCACTATGGCAACCTAAAAATTTTTCCTCTTTTCTTCGAGGGACAGAATCCCCAAATTCCTATGGGGGCCTAGCGTAGGCTAGCTTTCCCATTATCCAACTCCATGTGATCATTGGTTATGACCACGAGCCAAGCCAAGAGGCACCTTTCACATTTCGCAACTCAGCGATGTAGGAGAGTCAAGTCTTTCGACTCTTCAAACCCCGAAATCTGAAATCTTACCTTTGCTGAGATCGATGACTGCGAATCTTCCCCTGATCTGACGGTCCTAGCTATATTGGGATTTCGATAACCGAGAGTTTGAAATGCAAGAGAGTCAAGTCTTTCGACTCTTCAAACCCCGAAACCCGATACGCAAGTCCTTGTAAGAGATCCAACAACTCACAGGATTTTAGAGCTTTCCCCAAACTCTGACCGCTCACCACACGTCTCCTCCGATGGACGGTCTAGATCCTTTTGGGACTCCTCCCTTCTACCATAGAGCACGTCGAGGTTCCGAGTACCAGGATTTCATGACTTACAAAGATGAGAGGTCTTGCCCTTTGGTTTATTGGGTGCCGAAACGCCAAAACACCGACCGACAGCCACGTGTCCCTCTGATGGACGGCTGCGACCTTTAGCTATGATCAACCATTGTGATATTTTTGGGATGATCAAGAGTTGCGATCAAATTCTAGCTTTCTCAAACTTATTCACACTAAATCGATTCGGGGTTTCGTATACCGGGATTTCACGACTTGCGAAGACAAGGGGTCTTTCCCTTTGGTTTCCTGGGTGCCGAAACGCCGACCAGAAGCCATGTGTCCCTCTGATGGATGGTCTAGGTAACTCCCATGGATCTTGGGATCTACAGTCCCGATTCATTCTCTACTTGCGAAGGCTAAAAGGGGTCGAGGGATTAACGCCTACATTCCTTCCTCCAATCTAACGGGTGTGACAGACCTTAGATCCTCCGAAAGGATATCATCCATGCATCTAGCAAATGAAAGGGTACTCTCTTTCAGTATTTGAAACTCGCTATCCTTCCTGAGCTTCATTAGCTATGAAGTAATTGAGAGATTTTCACTCTTTCTCCTGGACTTGACTCTTAGAAGAGTCTTCAACACAACTATTGCGCTCCTTCATCAAGGAGTTATGGGTTTGGTTTGCCTTGCAGAGAGCCTGTGAATATCTGTACTACCTCTCCTGAGCTTAACATGCTTCATCCTCCAAGGGACTTAAAAGGATTAGGAAGGTTTCCATGCGTACATGAAACTGTGTCCACGGTCGACGAATGCACAGTTCGTGACTCGGGCTTATGCCACCATAGGAAACAAGTATTTATGGGTATAAAACCTATCCTAACCATATGCTTTCTTACTGGCCTAGTTATACAATCAAGCAGAAATAAGGGGGATACAGTATATCCATTAAGAAATATGCCCGATTCCTACAACATACACAGTATAGCCAATTCATACATAGTTACAGATAAATTACACAGGGTAAGAAATCACTTATCTATTACAGGTGTTCATCCTTCCACCCGATCATAGGCTCAGAGGCATTCAATCTTAGCACTCTGGCCACCCCCATGCCAAGCCATGATATCACCAGAGAATTCTCACAGTTCTCAAGGGTTCTCTCTCTATTTTTTCTTCTACTTGGATCATGTTCTCTGTAACTCAGAGCTTTCTCTCTCGGTGATGGCCTCGATGAGGTTTCTCATATGCCCCTCGGCATCAAGCTCTTGGCCTTCATATTGCGACTTGCTGGAGAGCTCTGTGCATCTCCCCTGCAAGCTTATGCTCTTCTTCTCCTCGTCTCTTCCCGTGTCTCCTCTCCTGTGTGTGTGTCCCTCTTACCTTGGGAGGTTTTGCCAACCTATCTTGTTCCTTCTGTCAGAAAGAAGCTCAGGTCTACAGGTCCCTGTGGTACTTCAAACTGACAACCCATGTTTTCATTCATGGGGGTGGTTGGTGATTCAACCACCGTTCCTTTCTTCATTGACTGATTTTATTTCCTTGGGATTCGAAAGAGGTTTGTCATCCTTATCAAGGGATATTTGGGGTTATTTGATATATGAACCCTCTCTTATAGTTTTCACATTCTTCCTCTAGTGATATCATGGCTAGTACTTTCAAGGCTTCACCCCCCACATTCAGTTATTGGCAACTCAAACAATAATACATTTACATTTTCCTCATGCATTAGCATGGAAATTCCTATTTTATGATTAATTACAAATTGGGGGAAACAGGGTCTTACAAATATCCCTTGTTCAAAATGGGAAATATTATTCATAGGAATCTCAAAGGTATCCAGATAAGGGGAGCAGCCCCAAGGAGAGTTCATGTAGGAGGAGCAGCCCCAAGGAGAGAACTATCCTTTTCCATTCAAGTCAAAGGGGGAGAGATAGTCACATTGATGTTATTGAGATGAATATTGATGAAGAGAATTTCCATGTCTACATGTTTCCATCGATTATTGGTGTTGGCATCCATGTTGGTATTCCTATCAATGCCAAAATGGGAGATTGTCGCATTATGTTGTCATTGATGTCAAATGATTGATGTATTTTCATAGTATCATTGATGTATTGATTAATGGTATATGTTTTCATAGATGTAATTGATGTCAAAGATGTTTTAGTATTCAAGTTATAAAATAGTATGCAGAACATAAATATTTTAGCTAGAAATGGCAGAACATAATGATATAACTAGAACAATACTAGAATAACACCATAAAGAGCACCTTCATTAATGATATAAATTTTCACTTGGATCTTCGAGGGCAAAACCTCTAGTAGAGAAAATATCTATTACAATAAAATCCAAGACAATACTTCTCATACCCTCTACTACTATTTATATTAAATCTGTCTATCCAAAAGAAAAATCTAGAGGAAGATCCTTCTAGAAGAGGAAGCTTCTATTAGGTCTTCTTACATTTGACTTATTCTTCCTTATTGATAGGCCTTATTAATATTGGAATTTATTACATGGAAATATATTATTCTACCTACGTGAGGGGTTAGGGAGGTTAGGTCCCTAACATTTCCTCCCCCTTAAAAATAACCTTGTTCTCAAGGTTTGAGATGAGGAAATTCTTGCAGAATGGTAGTTGGTTCCCAAGTGGCATCTATTGGAGTTGTACATTTCCACTTGAATAACACTTCCTTGATGGTGTGCTTATGTAGACGACACTCATTCTACTCCAAAACAACTTTTGGCTCCAACTAGATGGAGCCTTCATCATCCAACTCGGGAAGGCTGATTTGAGTTTGGCACTTAGTTCCAATCGCCTTCTTTAAACAGGAGACATGAAAAACAGAATGGATCTTAGAATGTCTGGGAAAATATAATTGATAGGCCACTTCACCCACATGCTTGAGAACAGTATAAGGACCATAAAATTGTGTGCACCAGTTTCAAACAATGGTCAACCTTGAGGGAATTTTGCTTATTAGGTTGCAGTAGAAGAAACACTTGGTCTCCTTTAGCAAATTTATGTTCAAAGCGACCTTGATCTGCCTATTGCTTCATGTGATTATGTGATCCGGATTTATTTAGGAACACAATGACATACAGAAATACACATAAACGCAGAGATGTCGTGGAAATAAGACTTCATTTCATTAATAACAAATGACTGAAATATGCTTACAGACAAAATGGAAATAAACTAGCTAGGGCACTGGTAGCTTATCTCTGAGAAGAGATGTCATGGATAATGGCCTCTGAAATGTGTTACAATGAGGCTCGAAGGCCTATTATTATTGAGAAACCATGGAAAACCCTAAACATCCAAATACCTAACCTTAGGAGATGAAACGCCAAGACTATGGGCCCCATTTAGGTAAGTTGGTACATCAACTTCTCGGGGATGTAACTTTGGCATACGATCTTCGTTTGACGTGTTCCACACCTCGTTAGAAATATCTATCCAAGGAATACAACTTTTGGGTGAGAAAAATTGATCTACAATCATTTTTCTCCCCGTTTTCCCAAAAAAATGTCATTTAAGGCCTCAAAATGGCTCCAAAAGTTCAGGACCCGAAAAACTGCTAAAAATAGTAAATTGTGCAGAAACTAAAAAAATGAAAGAAAAAATGGTGGGGGTCCAAGTGGAATAGGTGGGTGGACACCAATATCCACCTGAATCATTCCTCCCCCCTTAGGAAGAAATGGTCCCCATAGCGTTGAGTTCCTCCATGAGATGAGGAAACTTCTGCTGAACTTGGTCCCTGGTGAGCCACTTGCCTTGGTGAAGGAGTTGGCCTACTTTGACAACTCGATATAGAGGTATCCTTTATTGTCAGGTGTGCTTGATATGTGTATCCATGATCTGATCAGTTATGTCTTGTTCCATGCAGTCTGGATTTAACTCTATTGGTGCAAGTTGTTCTTCCATGTCGGATGTGTCTAGTAGAGGTGGAAAGTAGGGCCGAAGGCGGTCCACATTGAACACTGGGTGCAGACAAAGGAATGGTGGAATGCTAAGCTCAAAGGCATTTTCCTTTACAGCCTTGGTGAGGGTGTATAACCCATATCAGAGCGAACGAAGCTTTCGGTGGGGTCCAGTGAGGTGCTCCTTTTGCAAATGCAGCCACACTTTGTCGCCCACCTGGAAGTTGTGTGGCACCCTATGTTGATCATGTCACTGCTTGTACTTAGCATTGGCTCTGTCCAAGATGTCATGAACCTATTGGAAAATGTGTTGAATGTGCTCAATGAATTTGTTTGCCTTGTTAGCCTCAGACTGGACATGAGTTGAATCTTTCTGAGTAGCCACAAATGGCATGGCTATGTCAATGGGACATAGTGGCTGGAATCCCAAGCCCACTTGAAAGGGGTTGTGGCTGGTTGAGCTATGGAGAGCCCAGTTGTAGTTGTGTTGTAAATAGGGGATGCTCTCATCCCATGTGTGTGGATGCATTGAATTGTACATGCATAGAATGTGTACGATCATCCGGTTGATGACCTCTGTGTGGCCATCAATTTGGGGATGGAAATATGTGGACTTGGTGATCTTGGTGTCCAGCATCGACCAGAGGCTAGACCAAAATGTACTGAGGAACCTGCTGTCCCAATTCGAGATGATAGACTGTGGGATCCCAAAGTGTACCCACACTCATTCAAAGAAGAGTTTAGAAATGGCTTCTGTTGTGATATTCTTCTTGCAAGCCATCACAATGGACATCTTCGAGAATCGTTCGACAACCACAAAAACACAGTCATTTCCATGCTTAGTAGAAGGAAGGCCCGACATGTAATCTATAGATATGGATTACCAAGGTCGACTGGGGGTAGGAATCAGAGTATAGAGGCCTTGCTTCTTGATGGTCGGTTTGGCAATGGCACAAGTAGTGCAGGACTTGTTGTACTTCCCGACATCCTGTCAAAGGTTCGACCAATAGAAATACTTTTGTAGTACTGCCATGGTTTCCTCGACCCCAAAATGCCCAGCGACCCGACTGTAGTGCGCCTCCCAAATCATCTTGGCACTCTCGCTTGAAGGAACACAAAGGTGTCCCAGGTGACAAAGCAGGGCATCCTGGAGGTGAAAATTGGGAACTTGCTTACCCTCCAAGAGTGTATTGCATGTGTGGCTGAATTCTGGATCACTTGTGTAGAGAAGCGACCAATCGGAAGTCTCGTGCCCACAAGAGTTGAAAACAGTGGTTAGCGCCACAATGGGTGGTCGACTGAGGCAGTCTGCAACATTATTAGTGTTTCCTTTCTTGTACTTAATGTTCAAATGAAACTGTTGCAGATATGTGGACCACTTCTGATGGCGATCGTTTTGAAACTTTCCTTGTGTCTGTATGAACTGCATGGGTCGGTGGTCTGTGTGGATGACCATTTCCTTTCCCAAAATGTAATGCTTCCATTGCCGACAAGCTTGTGCAATGGAATACATTTCTTTGTCATAAGTGGGATACTTCCAAACTGTGTCAGAAAGTGTCTCACTGTGATATTCCACTGGATGCCCATGTTGAGTAAGGACTACCCCAATAGCATAGTCAGAGGCATCTGTCTCGATCTCAAATGGTTGTTGCAAGTATGGTAATATGAGCACTGGTGCAGAGCAGAGGCAATGCTTCAACTCCCCGAATGCCTTCTATTGAGATTTAGACCAAAATAATTTTGCTTTAGATCCTCCCTTGGTGACTTGACTCAAGGGCTAAGTGACATGAGAGAATCCGAACACAAACCTGCGATAGAAATTGGTAAGACCTAAAAAGTTGTGGAGCTCTATTAGGGTGGTTGGGGCTGGTCAATCCTGAATGACTTGGATCTTTGTTGGATCCACATGCACCCTCCACTCATCAATAATGTATCCTAGATACTAAACCTGGGTCATGCCAAAAGTGCATTTCTCCAAATTGGCACACAACTTGTGTTGTCGCAATGTTTGGAGGACCTTTCGGATGTGGTGGAGGTTGTCTTCCCAAGTTTGGCTGAAGATCAAAATGTCATCCAAGTACACCACTACAAATGAGTTGGTGAATGGCCACAGGATGTCATCCATTAGCCTCATGAAAGTTGTAGGGGCATTCGTCAACCCGAAAGGCATGACCAACCATTCGAAAAGGCCCTCCTTGGATTTGAAGGTAGTCTTCCACACATCAGAGGGTTCGATTGGTACCTGGTGATACCTAGACTTCAAGTTGATCTTGCTGAAATATTTCTCCCCTTGAGTTGGTCCAGAAGGTCATCAATCCATGGGATCAGGTACCTATCCTTTACAATGATCTTGTTCAATGCCCGATAGTCAATGCAGAATCTCCAAGTCCCATCCTTCTTCTTCACCAACATGATCGAGCTCCCACAAGGCGATGAACTAGGTTGGATGTGACCTTTCTGCAACAACTCCTAAATCTGCCTCTTGATTTCGTCATTCTCCATAACAGAGTGTCGATAGATGGGTCCATTGGGTAGCTACACACCTAGGGTCAGATCGATGGGGTGCTTGACCTGATAGTGTAGAGGCACCCCTGCAAGGGAGGTGAAGATGTCCTCGTACTCCTCCATGACCTTATCCATCTGTTTTTTTCGTGTAGCAGGGCCCTATATAAAGGTCATGGCCATAGTCTTCCTCTTTCCCTGAGGGTGGATCATCAAGAAAAAAAATTTCCTGGTTTTGGAAATGAGCTTACTGCATTGTTTTGCAGTAACCAAAGAGATGGTGGTAGGCGGTGCTATCTCCAGTATCCTGTACAACTTATTTCCGAAAGTGATAATAACAGCACAAGGCATGGACTCGTACACACTATGTCGCTTCCACAAGTACGGCTGGCCTAATAATACATCAGAAACATCAAGAGGACTAATGTCACATAATACCTCATCCGTGAAGGGCTTGATGTTGTAGGGAAGGCGACATTGTTGGCTGACACGGAGGTCCCGTCCTTGGTGCAACCACCCTACGGTGTATGGTTGTGGGTGTGCAGTGGTCGGCAAGCCCAGCCGCTTCATGACCTCTACCGATATGAGGTTCTTCTGGCTCACACTGTCGATAATGAACTGCAACGGGGAACCCTTTACCCACATATTGGAATTGAAGAGAGGCTCTGCCTCCTCTGAATCTTCTGGTTCCTCCTTCTAGATCTTTGTGGTGGAAATGGTGGCATTGGGCTCTGCATCAATAATCTACTTCCCCCTGTCATTCCCCTTATCTGGTTCTGATTCATATTTGGAGAATGCATTCGATTCAGAATTCTTCAACTCGGCTACCAGTGACTACTTGGCCCGACACTCACTTTTGTTGTGAGTGGAGCTCTTATGGAACTCACACCACTTCCATGTGTCCTTTTTTGGCTTCATGGTGTGTTTCTTTGCTTGTTCCTTTGGCGGGTTTTCTTGGGCTCCCCCCCCTTGGCTTGGTCCTTTGTTCTGCATTTTGGGGGTACCTTTCCCTTGCTTCTGATTCACAGACCCAAAGTCTCGCTTCTTCTGTTTGAACTTCTACTCAATCTTGGCAGCATATCGGTATGCCACACCAAGCGAGGAGATGTCGAGGAACTCCATTTCCTCCTCACTGTATCTGTGTAGATAACTACATTACTTTAACACCAAATGTTTCTCTGACTCTTTGATACCCAACTTTGTGCGTAGGGTATGAAACATATTCATCATCACATGCACATCTTGGTCCCTTTGTTGCCGCAGCGTAGTCTATTGTATGTATTTTTTCTCATAGCTCCCCACAGGATAATATTTTTCCTTGATGGTGTCTTAGAAAGAATTCCAAGTGGGTGCAGCCAAGAACATAGAGGGTTCCCCCTCACCCTGTTGCTCTGATTAGGTTTCCCACTAGTCCTTGACATGGGGGGCAGCTTTGAGGAGTGCGAAAATAATCCTTTCTTGGTCGGAAAAGTCATGAACCGAGAAATATCCTTCTAACAGATTCAACCATCTATCTATGACATCTGCATCTATTTGGCCCTCAAATATGGGAATGTCAAAGTTTACTTGTACCTTAAAAGGAGTGGCACCTCCAGAGTGGCTGTTGGATGTCGGTGCACTGCCAGTGGGAATCCTTTGAAGAATCTGGGCAAAGTTGTCCATCATCGCATTCCTTTGTTTCTCGAGGGCCTCCTTGAGCAACAATTTCATAGGATATCCTACTCCCTCGTCTTTCTTTTCTTCCCCCATGGGTGGTCATCAGGGTTTGTGAGGATGATCTTGCAAAGGTTCAACCAGATCGAACCCCAACTCCTTATACCCCGACCTCGTTGGGGACATGCAAAGAAGGATCGAGAACAAGCAGACTGCTTTGATAACACTGATCCATATTTATGTAGGAACATAATGACATATATAAATACACATAAATGCAGAGATGCAGTAGAAATAAGACTTCATTTCATTAATAACAAATGACTGAAATATGCTTACAGACAAAATGGAAATAAACTAGCTGGGGAGTTGGTATCTTATCTTTGAGAAGAGATGTCACAGATACTGGCCTCTAAACTTTGTTACAATGAGGATCAAAGGCCTATTATTATTGAGAAACCATGGAAAACCCTAAACATCGAAAGACCTAACCCTAGGAGATGAAACACCAAGACTATGGGCCCTGTTTGGGTAAGTTGGTACATCAACTTCCCGGGGACGTAACTTTGGCATATGATCTTTGTTTGACTTGTTCCATACCTCGTTAGGAATATATATCTAAGGAATAAAACTTTTGGGTGAGAAACATTTATTTATTCCCCATGTTCCTCCCCATTTTCCCAAAAAAACATCGTTAAAGACCTCAAAACGGCTCTAGAAGTTCAAGACCCGAAAAACTATTAAAAATAGTAAATTGTGTGGAAACTGAAAAACTGAAAGAAGAAATGGTGGGGGTCCAAGTGGAATAGGTGGTTGGCCACCAATATCCACCTGGATCATTCTGGTCCATGACCAAATTCTCTTTAAGGGTACGAAGAATAGTCTCTCGAATTGTAAGTGTTTGGTAAACCTCCTAGACCTTTGAGACACTTGGTAGGTATGAGAGAAATGAAGGTGGATTCTGTCCATATATTTATTCAAAAGGATTCATGTGAGTAGTTGTATAGTAAGAAGTGTTGTACCACCATTCATCTAGTTGTAACCAATGAGCCCATTGATTTTTCCTTTCCGATGCAAAACACCTCAAATATGTTTCCAAACACTTGTTGACAACTTTAGTTTGACCATAAGTCTGGGGATGATAAGTTGTGCTAAGATGCAATTGGGTGCCTTGTAGACTAAATGGTTCTGCAAAAAATTGCTGGTCAAAGTGGGGCATCGGTCACAAACAATAGAATGAGGCATGCAATTGTTGGATTATTGAGAGGGGGGTTGAATCGGTAATAGAGCAATTTAATCTTTTTAAACCACAAAATGGAAGTGTTATATCAATTTAGCATTATCATCTAATAGTTGCGGAGTAAATAAATAATGAACAAATGAGAAATCATACACATACACAATACACCAGTTTTTTTACGTGGAAACCCAAAGTGAGAGAAAAAAAAATAATGTTTTTTCTTATATGTATTTAAGAATTACCTTCATTGGAAGCACCAACTTCCTTTGTTTTTTAGTTGCAACTAGAAGGAGGCTCCAAACCCCTAGTTTCTCAGGCTACAACATGAAGGAATCTTCAACTCCCCAATTATCTGTCTACAACCAGGAGGCTACAACCCCCTATGTTCTTTGGCTACAACTGGAAGATCGCTACAACCACTTGTCCTTGCCCTGTCGAACCGCCCTGAAATATAAGTATAATGATGGAACCACTGTCACACTGTCAATGTGAGATATACTGATGTAAACTTGTACCAATAAACCTACATCAAACAACCAGTAACAACCTGTACCAATAACTTGTTCCAACATGTACCAATAAATTGTGCCAACATGTACCATACATCAATCTGTACCTCAACCTGTGCCATAAACAAATGCATCAAACATGCACCAAACCTGTACAAATAACCTGTCACAATAACCTGGCCAAACAACCTATCACAACAACATGTCTCATCAATATTATCAACCAAATCAGATATACTCACCAAGATCAATCACCAATACAACTCTCAACCATATGCACAATATCACCAAGATGTGCATCAACCAAGAATAACACAACAACTCATAATCATCACCAAGATCAATATGTGCTTCTAACAATATAGCAAGACAAGTATGCTACATCATCCGTAAACCATGTGTCAACAATACTACTAACAAGTGCCTCCAACCATGTACCAAGTATGTACCAATCATGCATCAACTAATCATCAACTATGACTCATCAATATTTACCAACATCATCAACTATACACCTCATGTATGTGCCAACTCATCAACTACTTGTCTCAACCATGTACCCAACATGTACCTCAACCAAAATCCATCATCAATTTCATCATTCAAATATGATTTGTAACTCTGTAACATAACATGTGTATATGGTCACCTACCTGCAAACCTTCCTTAAATTTAACAACCAAAGACTAGCATTTTCATCAAACTTTACTTTAGTCTCACATGACTAATTTTGGATTAGTCAACAACCGTAACTTGAAATAATCATAACTATTTACTTGTAATGAATAAATGTATTAAAATAGTACACAATGTTCTACAGTGTCTTTTATGCAATTCCTCCAGGTTTCACTACTTGGAACCTCTCAGAAAAGGAGTTATATAAAAAATGGCATACCTTGTTGAATTATGGCTTATTCTAGAAATAGAACTTGTAGACCATGCCCCACATGGAATATTTGTTGTATGGATATGAAAATGGTACACAAAATACTACAGATTGTACTCTAACCAATACATTTGGTATTACTGAATTTGGATCTGTTATGAATAAGTTATGACGTTTTTACCAAAAACACCTATTTTAGACTAGTTTCAGGACTAGCCACAAACCCTATTTTCCACAGAGTGTAACCCCAAAAATACATTGACCCACAAGATGAAATGTTTATCAAAGCTACTTGGATATGTTTCCTCAACGACTTCCAGATTTCACGGTCGTAATAATTCTATAAAAAACATTATTGCAAAAATGGTGAGATGACCTGTAAATAACATACCTTAGAAAGCATCATCAAAATAATTTATCCTCCCTTGAATTTCGGCCTTCTTTACTTCACCTTCCCTATGAAATTTTCCTTAGATATCCTTTGGCTACCTCAGTAAATTTTATATATTCAATATTCTCAAGTGTATTTGAATGAGATACCCTTGCCTCTTATTTATAGTTTCATCTAGCTTTCTCAAGGGGTTACCTTCTAACCATCTTAACCCACTTTCCTTATTTTAGGGCTCACCCACTTATAACCACTTGTCCACTTAGTAATTTCTCCATTAAATTTATTATTTAAATAATTTCTTTTGTATCCACTTTGACTTATAGTACACTCATCACTTTACTTTATTATTTAAATAATTTCTTCTTTGCAACCACTTTGACTACTTTGACCTTTTGGGGCTTCTAGATGACTCATGAGGGTTC
>ML780040.1:1826834-1842235 GCA_009831015.1 Picea engelmannii | reverse complement strand
TAGAGTAGTCTTACCTTAAAATATATTAAAAATCATACCATTATACATCAAGCAAACTTGGGTCCATTACCAAAACCTTTGTGGTACTGTAATTCACTACTGGAATTTCTTCAAGGGTTGACATCAATGAAAACCAACCCAAATAATCAACAATCTCCCCCTTTGGCATTGATGACAACATTCTGATGCAATAGTGAATTCATATCACTCATGATCCCCCTATGACCATCTCTCCCCCTCAAACCATGCCTCTGTGCTCTTTCTCCAAGCATTCATATCCTGCATCTGATAAGTCTCTCCCCCTTTGTCATCAATGGAAAATGTATCTTTCCATCTGAGGTTGTTCTCCCTAACTGAATTGTCCTTGGGGATACTCCCCCTGAACGATCTCTTCCTGAAACTGATCTCCTAGCCTGAACTATCTTCTTTATGGTACTTCCTCGTGAAAATCTAAGACATATAAGATAAGCATTCAAAATAATTCATTTTGGACTAGAAATTACTTCGAGTCTCTGGCGAATATACTCAAAGGATTCCCATGGAAGTGATTTTGTAAAGATGTCTGCCACTTGTTCTTTTGTGCCCACATATTCAACTCTGATGTTCTTCTCTGCAACCTGTTCCCATAGAAAGTGATACTTGATTGGAATGTGCTTCATCTTGGAATGCATCACCAGGTTATTTGAGATATTGATGGCTCTTATATTATCACAATAGATTGGAATGGGTTCATCATACTCAACCTATGTATCTATCATAGTTTGTTTCATCCATAGAAACTATGTATAGCATCATGCTACTACAATATACTCTACTTTGGTTGTAGATAAATATATTGATGATTTTTTCTTGCTTAGCCATGATAATAAACACTCACGCAAGTAGAACGATGCCCCATTGGTGCTTCGTCGGTCATCAATGAAACCTTCCCAATCTACATCTGTGTAGACAATAAGTGATAGATCCTTTTCTTTTGGATACCATAATCCAAACTCTTTTGTTCCTTTGAAATATTTGAAAATCCTCTTCACTTCTAAGACATGTGATTACTTTGGTGCTACTTGAAATCATGCCACCCGTCCAACTGCCTGCATTACATATGGTCTAGATGTTGTCACATATAGTAAACTACAACTTATTGACCTGTATTACCTCTGGTCTATAGACTTTGCATCATCATCTTTGCTCAACTTGCAACTGGTTTGCATAGGAGTGGTAACTAGTTTGCAATCTTCCATTCCGAACCTCTTTAGAATTTCTCTGATATACTTAGTTTGAGAAATAAAAATTCCTCGGTTTCTTTGATGTATCTGAAGACCCAAAAATAAAGATAGTTCTCTGAGTAATGACATTTCAAATTCATTCTACATATCCTTTGAAAATTTATGTCTTAACCTGTCGTCGGTACCTCCAAAAATAATATCATCAACATAAACTTCAATCAATAAGATACCATCTTGAGTTACCTTGATGTATAGGTTGTTTTCTGCACTTCCTTTTCTAAACCTTGCATGCTGTAAATATTTATCCAGTCTAGAGTACCATGCTCTAGGAGTTGTTTTTAGACCATACAAGGCCTTCTTCAATTTACACACATAATATGCATTCTCTGACAACTGAAATCCTTCCAGTTGTTCAATGTAGAATTCTTCTTCAAGTTCACTGTTCAGAAAAGATGATTTCACGTCCATATGATACACTTTAATATTCTTGGAGCATGCATATGTTAAGAGAAATTGGATTTCTTTCATTCTCACAACTCTGGAAAATGTCTCTTCAAAGTCGATTCCTTCAACTTGTGCGTATCCTTTACATACCAATCTAGATTTGTTCCTTGCAACATGTCCATCTTCATTCAATTTATTTCTGAAAACCCACTTTGTGCCAATCACATTCTTATTCTTTGGTCTTGGAACCAATTCCCAAGTGTCTTTCTTCTCTATTTGGTACAATTCTTCATTCATGGCCTTATTCCAAAATTCATCCTTGTTGGCCTCTTAAAAACTGATTGGTTCAATCGTAGATAAGAGTGCTAGGTGCATTTGTTTTGGTGAACAAATTCTTCTTCTAGTCTCAACTCATGCATCCTTGTTTCTGATAATCTGATCTAAAGGATGATTCTTTTGTACTCGTTTGCTAGGTGTCTTTGGAGGCACTTGCTTAACTTTCTCTTCTACTTCTGTTTGATCCTCTTCATCTTCCTCTTCTGCTTCTTCTTCATCTTTTTCTTCTTCTTCGTAAAGTTGTTCCACTGATTCATTTCCTTCTTCCTTTGATTCTCATCCACCTATTTCATCAATTGTTACATTGATGCTTCCCACAACTTTGTTCAATCTGATATTGTAACACTTATATTCTTTCTTTGTACTTGAGTAACCAACAAGTACTCCTTTGTCTACATGAGATTCAAACTTTCCCATTCTACCATCTTCTGTTTTTATGTAGCATTTGGTTCCAAATACTCTTAAGTGCTTCACATTTTCTGGTCTTCCTTTCCATAGCTCGTAGGGATTTTTGTTGTTGTTGTTTCTGAGAATTACTCTGAATTGAATGTGAATTGATGTATGCACTGCATGTGTCCAAAACATATCTATAAATTTGGAATCCATGCTCTCATCCACTGTCATATATCTTTCCAAACCTGCTAAGTGTTCTTACGAATCCATCTTTGTCCATACTGTCCAAAACTCTGCTACACAACTATCCATAATTTTGACTCGTATGTTAATGTACTATCATGAAGTACTACTAAAATTGATTGATCTATCATATTGTAGTTTTGCTAACTGAATGCAGTAAATCTGTCTACTCAAAATTTGCAAGTTTCTCATAGGATGGTTCTATGTTCTGTCTCAGCTACCGCATAGACTTCCCCTATCTATTATTCATATTATCTGTGAGTCTCTAAGCCAGATGGCTCAGAAAAATTCCTACTCTGATGTGTATTCATTATCATCTTCATTGGTATATTCATCATCTCTCCGAGCTTTGACTTCTTTCCTTCTATCTGTGGATTGATCTTTCACTACAATGCCTGAAAGTACAATCTCTTGAACCTGTTCCTTATTTATCTGTCCTTCTTTTCTTTCAGTTATTTTCCAAATCTTTCTGTATATGACATCTTTCCTTTTATCTATAGAATTTTCTTCATCTCTTTTTATTGCCAATGTTGCGATCTTTGGGACCTGGTATTTGTTCACCTGTTCTTCGTGTTTTCTTATCCATACTTTCTTATATCTGATATCGGTGTTCTCTTTCATGGAAGTATAGATCATTCTTCTATAATCACTAGCTATGTGTCCATAATTATGACATTTGTAATATTCAATGTCACGTGGGGCAACATAGGCATTTCTTTCTTGAACATTTCTTTTATAATCCTTGCAATTTGCAATCTTATGTCGAAAATTAGTACAATAAAAATAATGACCATAAAATAAATTTGTATACCTGGGAGTGAATGATCTTCTTTGTGGTGTAGTCCTTATGAATTTCTTCCTTGACTTATCATGATCGTGATTGAATCTTCTTTGTGTCTTGAACATGGATGGTCTTCTTGAAGATGTATCTTCAATAGTTTTCTTACATTCTAGTTGACCATGATTCCTTCCTTTGAGTTCTTCTTCATAACTCTTTATGTTTTCTTCATTCTTCTTTTATAGCAACCTAGAGTGCTTCTCTTCATCCTCTATAACTGATGTGGATGTTTCTATCTCTTTAACATTCTTGTTGAGCTTGACTATTTTACTTCTCAATGTGACAACTTTGTCTTCAAGCTTCTAAACCTATTCTTCTTTATTCATTATCTGATACTTCATGACTTCTTTTGTTATTTTCACTTCTTCAAGATGGATTTTTAATGTGATTATTTCTTCTTCAAGTCATTTCTCTTCTTGACCAAAGTTTACCTCAAGTTGGTTTAGATCATTAGTTCTTTCCTTAAATGAATCTGTCAATATCTTCTCTCTCATTTTTGCTTCTTCCTTCTGTGCTGCTATGTTGGCTTCCAAATGCTTCTTTTGATATTCAAGATTTTATTCAATCTTTCTGGATTCTTCTAGTTGAGTTCTTAAGTTCTCGATAACCTATTGGGCTTCTTAAAAAATGTGAACAATTTCCTTTTGTTTTATCAAATATTTATTGAGTGAATTGTTTTCTTATATTTCTTTTCTTATTTCATCTAAAGAACTAATCAATTCTGCTTCATAATTATCTTCTTTTTCAATTAGTTTTTTTGTCTCATTTCCTTCATGGCATTCTATTTCAAGATGCCTGCATTTTTCACAATTAAAGAAAAACAACATACCTTTGTTGATTATGTACTCTTCATCTTCTGAATATGTTTGACATGGTGAAAATATTTCTTCTTGATCTATACTTGCATCTTATTTGGCATTTTCTGAATCTGCGATGGGTGAAGAATATATGTCATGTAACTTATCCCAAAGTTCTTTGGCTGATGAACATTTACCAACATTTTCTCTTACCCGATTAGGTAATCCTTCCCAGATGAAATCCATTGCTATTTTTTTATTCTTCTTCAATTCCTTCTTGGCTGCAGTCTTTTCCCTTTTTGAACTATCATATCCTGTAATGAATGATAGCCAAATATAATGCCCTTGTGTCTGTAAAAATACTTTCATGTTTATGCTCCATATCTCATACTTTAACCCATTCTGACCATTAAACAATGGTACTCCATTCTTAGAATAATCCACGATCTCCTTCCAGTGGTTAAACTGATTTCCAAAGGAACTTGCTCTGATACCAATTGTTGGATTATTGAGATGGGGGGTGAATTAGTAATAGACCAATTTAATCCTTTTTAACCACAAAATGCAAGTGGTATATCAATGTAGCATTATCATCCAATAGTTGCAGAGTAAATAAACATTGAACAAATGAGAAATCATAAACATACACAGTACACCAGTGTTTTTATTTGTAAACACAAAGCGGGAGAAAACCACATAATTCTTTTTCTTATATGTCTTTAAGAATTATATTCATTGGAAGCACCAACTTCATTTGTTTTCCAGCTGCAAATGGAAAGAGTCCCCAACCCCTAGTTTCTCAGGCTACAACCTGAGGGAATCTCCAACTCCCCAATTATTTGGATATAACTAGAAGGAGGATAAAACCCCCTATGTTCTCTAGATACAACCAAAAGGTCGATACAACCACCTTTCCTTGCCCCGTCCAACCTCCCTCAAATATAAGTAGAATGATGGAACCATTGTCACACTATCACTGTGAGATATACTACTGTAAACATGTACCAATCAACCTGTAACAACCTGTACCAACATGTACCAATAACCTATGCCAACATGTACCATACATCAATCTGTACCATAAACAAATGCATCAACCATGCACCAAACCTGTACAAATAACCTGTCACAATAACTTGTCCAAACAACCTATCACAACAACCTGTGTCATCAATATTATCAACCAAATCATATCTACTCACCACGATCAATCACCAAGACAACTCTCAACCATATGCACAATATCACCAAGATGTGCATCAACTAAGCATAACACAACAACTCATAATCATCACCAATATCAATATGTTCTTCTAATAATATACCATGACAAGTATGCTACATCATCCATAAACCATGTGTCAACAATACTACTAACAAGTGCCTCCAACCATGTACCAAGTATGTAACAATCATGCATCAACTACTCGTCAAATATGACTCATCAACTACTTGTCTCAGCCATGTACCCAACATGTACCTCAACCAAAATCCCTCATCAATTTCATCATCCAAATATGATTTGTAAATATGTAATAGACCTAGTGTATATGATCACATACATACAAACCTTCCTTAACTTTAACAACAAGAGACTATCATTTTCATCAAACTTTACTTTAGTCTCGAATGACTAATTTTGGATTAGTCAACAATCCTAACGTGAAATAATCATAACTATGTACCTGTAATGAATAAAGATCTAAAAATAGTACATAATGTTCTTCATTGTCTTTTATTCAATTCCTCCTTGTTTCACTACTTGTAACCTCTCAGAAAAGGAGTTATAGAAAAAATGGCATACCTTGTTGAATTCTGGCTTATTCTAGAAAGTGAACTTGTAGAGTGTTCCCCACATGGAATATTTGTTGTATGGATATGAAAATGGTACACAAAATACTAACCATTGTACTCTAACCAATACATTTGGTATTACTGAATTTGGATCTATTATGAAGAAGTTATGACTCTTTTACCTAAAACACTTGTTTTAGACTAGTTTTAGGACTAGCCACAAACCCTATTTTCCACGGTGTATAAATCCAAAAATACAACGACCCACAAGATGAAATTTTTATCACATCTACATGGATATGTTTTTCAATGGCATCCCGATTTCGTGGTTTGAATCATTATAGAAAAAACGTTATTGCGAAAATGGTGAGATGACTTGTAAATAACATACCTTAGAAAGCATCATCAAAAGAATTTATCCTCCTTTCAATTTCGACCTTCTTTACTTCACCTTCCATCTGAAATTCTCCTTAGATATCCTTTGGTTACCTTAGTCACTTGTAGATATTCAATATTCTCAAGTGTATTTGAATGAGATACCCTTGCCTCTTATTTATACTTTCATGTAGCTTCCTCAAGGGGTTACCTTCTAACCATCTTAACCCACTTTCCTTGTTTTAGGGCTAACCCACTTCTAACCACTTGTCCACTTAGTAATTTCTCCATTAACTTTATTATTTAAATAATTTCTTTTGTATCCACTTTGACTTATAGTACACTCATCACTACACTTTATTATTTAAAATAAATTCTTCTTTGCAACCACTTTGACTACTTTGACCTTTGGGGGCTTCTAGATGACTCATGAGGGTTCTCCAACTTCACATGGCCATAACTCTCTAACCGTGATGAGTTATGTGATGTTCCACATACCACCGAAAATGACATGACATATAATATCCATCTAGAATAGTCTTACCTTCAAATATATTAAAATTTGTACCATTATACATCAAAAAAATTTGGGTCCATTACCCAAACCTTTTTGCTACCGGAATTCACTACCGGACTTTCTTCAAGGGTTGACATGAATGAGAACCAACCCAAATAATAAATAGCTGTGAATATTGAATACCTGATCCATGACAAGTTGAGCCACAATGGAGGTGGTAAATGGGTGTTGAAGATAAAAAATGAACATACTTAGACAAACGATTAATTACCACCATGATGACTGATTTATTGCCCAATTTAGGTAAGCCCACAATAAAATCCATAGATATATCCCTCCAAATAGCAGGTAGAATCGAAAGAGGTTGTAGTGTGCCAGGAGATTTGACTATTTCACCCTTGTTGCATTGAAAAACATCACATTCTGCCACAAAATTGTGAATGTCTTGTTTCATACCATCCCCAAAAAAAGAATGTTTGACTCGGTCATAAGTTTTGGTAAACCCTGAGTACCCAGTTGTGGGTGTATCATGCAAATTTGAATGTACCATGGATTTAATTTGTGACTGTTTACCTAAATATAAATGACCTTTGTAGCAAAGCTCATCATTGTTCCAAGAGTACCCTGGGGAAACTGGAGAATTGACCTGGAATTGTTGTATCAAATGCGAAATTTTGGGATCTTGTAGCCATTCCTCTTGAACATCTTGGTGCCAATATGGTACAATGAAGGAGAGGGAAAACATGGACCCTTCATTTCATATTTTCTTGAAAGTGCATCAACAACCACATTGTCTTTTCCTTTCTTGTAAATGATATCATAATCATATCCAAAGAGACTAGTCACCCATTTTTGTTGCTCCAGGGAGGAAGGGCATTGTTCCAGAAAATACTTGAGGCTTTGATGATCTGTCTTAATTTGGAAGTGTTTCCCCAATAGATAAGGGAACCAAAGATCCAATGCATGCAGAATAACCAACATTTCCTTTTCATAGATTGATTGCCCCAAATGTCACTATGATAGTTGTTTGATGGTAAAGACCAAAGGCCTACCATCTTTCATAAGGATTGCTCCAATTCATCTCCCTAAAGAATCACATTCCAGGACAAAGGTATTTGACAAATCATGAAGGGCCACGACTTGAGTGGTGCACATGGCCAACTTCAAGGTTTGAAAGGCTTGATCAGCTACGATATTCCAAGTGAAAGAATTCTTTTTAAGGAGAACAATGAGAGGTGTCACAATGTTTTCATAATTCTTAACAAACTTACGATAATAGCCTGTTAAACCCATAAATCCACACAATATTTTGAGAGTTTTTGGGTGAGGCCAATCCTGCATAGCTTCAATCTTTTTAGGATCCACCCTGACACCTGCCTTGCCAACAACATGACCCAAGTGCTCGACTTCTAAGGCACCAAAAGAACATTTAGATTGTTTGAGGAAAAGTTGGTGTTCAGAGAGTAGATGTAGAACTCACTCTAGATGAGAAAGATGGGTTGTCCATGTTTTACTATAGATATGGATATCATCAAGGAAAACTAAGACAAAAGGACAGAGAAAAGGATGAAAGACATGATTCATGAGGCTTTGGAAAGTGGAGGGAGCATTACATAGGCCAAAGGGCATGACCAAAAACTCATAGTGGCCCTCATAAGTTTGAAACGTAGTATTAGGAATCTTTTCATCGTTCATATGTATATGGTGGTATCTAGAATTAAGATCAAGTTTAGTAAAGAATTGGGCACCACTCAATTCCTCCAAGAGGTCATCAATGACAAGAATTGGAAATTTGTCTTTTATGGTGAGTTTTTTTAGGGCGTGGAAGTCAGGGAACATGCGCCAATATTCTTCTTTCTTAAGGACCATGACCATAGGATAAGAGTAGGGGCTCATACTAGGACGGATAACACATGCACTGAGAAATTCTTGAACAATTTTCTCAAATTCATTTTTTTGGGAAAAGGGATGACGATAGGGATGAACATTGGGAGAAAGGATTTTGGGGACAAGGGGAATGGAATGATCATGAACACCACGGGAAGGAGGAAGTCCTTTGGGAGTCGAAAAAACAACTTGATGTTTCGAGAGGATGGATTGGAGGTCCTACAGCACAGAGGGTGTCTTAGTGGCATGATTGGCATGGAGTTGTGCAATAATGTTAGAATGACCTTTTTTGAGGATATTTTCATGTGATGGGAACTGATGATATTCAAGTAACCGATGTTGGTGCCTTAGAACTTATATTGTTGGACCTCCTTGTTGAATTTCATGGTTAATTCCTTAAAATTCATGAGAATGGGACCTAAAGTCTTTATCCATTCTACACCCAAACAAATGTCACAACCACCCATGTCGATAGAAAACATATGATATTTCATGTGGTACTGACCAATTTAGAGACACACACTTTCACAATGCCCCCCACATTTCATGGACCCACCATTGGAAATCATGATTTGAAAATTATTGATGGCATGGATATAGAAATTAGTTTCTTTGGCAATGTGTTGATGAATAAAATTATGGGTGCTTCCACTGTCAACAAGGATGATGACCTTCCTATGCTTAATGTAATCAATTAGATTGAGGGTTCGGGGAGCAAAGAACCAACTGAGATCATTTAGAGAAATGACTAGTTCAACATTAGGAGGGTTGGAGGGTGGGGTCATGTCAGTGGGTTCAGGTGACTCAGCCACAAGGGGGGCCTTAGCATCATATTCTGAAACATCCTCAGAGATGGCCATAAAAAGATTTTGTTCCTTACACTTGTGCCCCAAAAAATATTTTTCATCACAATTATAACAAAGGCCTTTGAGTTGGCATTCATCCATTTCTTCCCTGGTCAATTTCTGGATCTTAAGTGGAGTGGAAGGAGTGGGAGTGACTAGTTTAGGGCGAGGAACAAAGGAGGGTTTTTGGGTTTGAGAAGAGACAACATGTTTCTCTTCCTTATCTCTTTTAGTAGCTTCCACCAAACTCTGAGGTCAAGCCATGAGGACATGAGCACAGATCTCATCCTTGAGGCTGCTGATAAAACATTCTCAGAAAAAGCATCAGACATGCCCTCTGTACGAAAATCCAATCACTCAAAAGAAACTATAAATTCTTCCACTGTGCGAGATTGTTTCAACTTTGTCAAACAACCTAAATGGTTGGTGTCAATTTCAAAGCGTTCATAAATCTCTCCCACAAATGATGTCCAAGCCACATACCCTTAGAAGGAATTTTTTCTCCATTTCCACCATTGCAGACGTTGTAGATCTAGATGGAGAACACCATACCATAGTTTGGCCAACTCATTTGTAATGTCATACAAAGAGAAATAATGTTCCATTTGATTTGTCCATCCAGTGTGATTTGAGCCATCAAATTTGTTCACATCCACATGCGGAAGGCATAGCTCATGTTGAAAGTGATGGGGATGAAAATTCAGGGAATTAGAGGAAGTTTCACCTTCAGAGTGCAAAGTTAGGTTAGAGGAGGGAAGATCTACAGGGATATTCAACTTGGCACAGTTCGTGCTAGTGAAGGATGCAAGATGGGTAGTGAGGTAATGTTTTATGGTTTCCATTTTAGTGTCTATGGAGGAATGCATGATTTTATTGATGGTAGAAAAATTTCCATCTATGGAGGAATGCATGTTTTTATTGATAGTGGAAAAATTGGCACTAAGCTGCCTCACTTCCTATTGGGTCCTTGTGAAATTAGAGGAAAAGGAATTGAAGCGAGCTTCCAAATCTTGACTACGGGTGTGGGCCATGATGAAGAGGGAAAATGAAAAAAGGAATGGGTGGGACCACATAGAAAATGGGTTAGGGGTGAAGTGTATCACGACGATCAAGGCGACGAGGGGAATCCAATGGGGTAAGGCCCAAATAATTGTGTTGGAAAGGGGTCGGGTCCATGGAAAAAAAATGATGAAAAATGATAGGTATGACTATGATAAGGGAGAAGAGAGGAATCCAATGGGATAGGAATTAAATAATGGTTCCAATAGGATCTGATCTGAAGAATATTGTAGTGTTGAAATGTCCAAATTATTAATAGGAAGAAATATGTAGTAATTTTGCAACCCAAATGCATGAGGCACAATTGCATGGCAATAGATCTTGTATGTTCTATTTTTGTTTTCGTCCCAAGGGTTAGGGTATGCAAGGTGTCTATAGAGAAGGTTTTTCCCTATTCTATAACTCTTTGATATACATGTAGGTCCAACAGTAGTACTTGTCCCAATATCTCAAAGCACCAACTAAGGAGGCTAGACCATGCCCTTAGATGTACTACCCAACTACCTAGGTACTAGACATTATCTTCCCGAGTGTTTTTTGCAGTGGGACTATAGAAGTGAGGTGAATGATCAATTTATCTATAGAGGGATTTAGGATATCTAGGTCGATCCATATACAGGTGATGTCTGATGCACTACCACTCGAAGGGGTACCAACAAGGGTTACAAACGTGGCCAACAAATGTGCGCTTAAGTACCACTTGTATTTCATGTGTGTATGAATCCCTAACCATGGTTTTATGGGCATAATGATAGATCTTTGTAGCTTTAAGACACCGTAATATGTCTCTGCCCTGGAAAAAAATTAACCCAAAATTTTCTGCCAAGGAAAGTGCTCTGATACCACTTGTAATATTCCAGATATAAAATAGTATGAAGAACAAAAATATTATATCTAGAAATGGCAGAACACAATGATATAACCAGAACAATACCAGAATAATACCAGAATAACACCAGAAAGAGCACCTTGATTAATGATAGCAATGTTCACTTGCCTCTTTGATGGGGAAACTTCCGGTAGAGGATAGCTCTATTACAATAATATCCAAGACAAAACTTCTCATACCCTCTACTCCTATTTATACTAAATCTATCTATCCAAAAGAACAATCTAGAGGAAGATCCTTCTAGAAGTGAAAGCTTCTATTAGGTATTCTTACATTTGACTTATTCTTCCTTATTGATAGACCTTATTAATATTTCCATTTATTACATGGAAATATATTATTCTACCTAAGTGAGGGGTTTGGGAGATTATCTCCCTAATATATATCAAGTGGTGTCATAGTGATGTATTGTCATGTATTGATGTATAGACAAGATGATGTAAAGGTTGGTCATTGTTGTCTTGTCATGGATGATAGGAAGTACCAAATGGATGAACTCCAAATTGGTCCCCTTATGGTGAAATCCCTCACAAGAATACTCTTTGTGAAGTCCAAATGGTTAAGTGGTTGAGTAATCCTATATGTGTGCTTAAGGAACCCAAGGATTGATTATGGGATATTTTAATGAATATCCATGAATTCGTAAGTGAGACTATTCTATGTGGATAGTTCTCATCATGCCATTTCTGGTGATATGTGAAACATCACATAACTCCTCATGGTTAGAGAGTTATGGCCTTGTGAAGTTGGAAAACCTTCATGCGTTTTCTAGAAGCCCCTAGAAGGTCAAAGAAGTCAAATTATTCTAGAAGCTCCTATAAGAAAGTTGACTAGTCAAAATGGCTAGTCATTGGTTAAGTGGTTGCAACAAGAAAACAATTAAAAATAAATTAGTTGCAACTAGAAGTGGAGAATTTACTGTTTGTATAAAAGTGGGTTAGAAGCGGAAAAACTAGGTTAGAGGTGAACAAAGTGGGTTAGAAGTGGACAAAGTGGTTATAAGTGGGTTATTCCCTAAAAGAAGGAAGTTGGTTAGAATTGGTTAGATGAGGAAGGTACTTGGAGAAGTATAAATAAGAGAGAAAGGGTCTCTTGTCGGTGTGAATCTCTTGAGAATATTGAGGATATATTCTTGGTGAAATATTGATTGTAGGTACTCATGGACACATTAGAAGTTCTGTAAGTCTGAGTTATTGATGGAAAAAGTTTTGAACTTTCAAAAATACTAAAACACCCTAGTTTCTGAGATGTACGCGAGCTATCAGTGTAATAGGGTGTGTACGTATGCGGGCTATCGGTATAATAGAGTGCGTACATACGTGGGATGATAGTATAATAGGGAGCATACATGAGTGAAAATCCATAGAATCTTGAGCAAGTGTTGGTTCTAGGTTCTTGAAGTCTAAATAAAGTTCCCAAAACAGTGGTCTATTGGTTCAAATCTGCTACAAAAGATATGGTATGGTTATATTTTGTATTCATGCTTAGATTTTCTCATGGTATGGTGAATTCTTGATGCATTCTTTTTATGGTTGTATTGATGGCTATTGGTCGATTGAGTAGTTCAGTTATGTTTTGTGTGAGAGATGTCCATGATCTGTAGTTGTGTATGCATGAGGAGCATGCATAGGTTGTTGGATGGAATAGATAAGTTTGTGATTGGTTATGGTACATATTGGGAAGTGAAAGGCAGAGTGCAGTGACAAGATCAGAAGTGGATGTGATAGAGGTAGAAAGGGTCTGAAGGGCAAGAAGTTTGAACATTCAGAAACCCTAATTTTTGAAAGTTTATATAGGATGACAATGGACCAGGGCACGTACATACACGGGATGTAGTATAGGTAGGTATCATACATATGTGGTTTGTAGTATAAATAGGTCACATACTTGTTGAAAGATTGGTATATGTTGAGGATTGATTCCTCTTCTTAGTTGGTGCTGAGATTTGCAGGTTACTAGTACATATGACCAAATTTGCGACAATTTTTCGTTGTTATTTCCACACTTATCTGTCGCAATTTCCACAAAATCCAAGACTGTTTTTCATCGCTATATCCACGAACTAGGTGTTTATGGAAACAACGACAAAATTATCTCTCCACGTATCATCACCATCAAGATGGGTTAACCCTATGCATCGTCAAAATTACGATGAAACTTCATCGCAATTACGACGAAAAATCGTGGCAATGTAAAACAAATTGTGGAAAGTTGCGATGCAAAAGCGTGGAAATAGAGACGAAAATTTATGCCAAGACCAAAAATTACGACGTAGATGATGTATGTGCGATGAAAAACCTTGGCAAATTGCGACGAAAAAGCGTGGAAATAACGATGAAAAATTATGCCAAGACCAAACTTACGACGTAGATGTTGTATGTGCGACGAAAAACCCTGGAAAATTGCGATGAAATTTCATCTCTATTGCCATGGTCGTTAAAAATAAAAATTGGTTTTCGACGAACTATCGTCAATATTGCGACGCTTCCTTTAAGTTTAAAAAAAAAATACACGAGATATGGTATTACCATATTACATTGTAATATGGTAATCCCATATTACAATGTCTCTACTTTCTCAACAAGATGCAAGAAGTTCTTTTTAAAAACAACTTAGGATAGAAATTTGTCCTAAGTGGGATGGTGACCTTGGCATTCAACAAGATAGGAAGTAATTCATTGATGACAAGTGTAGCAGGTGTGCAGGTTCACAAGTGTAGCAGGTGTGCAGGTCCACAGGTGTAGCCGACATTTCTATTGAAAGATGGATGCTAGAGAAAATGTGTAGATATTTTAGATTGAACAAGATTATAGTAAATATATATATATATATATATACCCTACAAATAATCAAGGCACTAATCAACCAAATATTGGAAGCATGTGTTATCTTGAAGTTGGATTAGAAGTAAGGATACCAATATGACAATATAGACAAAGAATAATTTGGAATATTACTTTAAAAAAAACACATGGTTTGCTTGAGTGAGTCATTATGCAATTTATATTACACAATACTATGACAACACTTCTAAGATTGATGGATGATATCTTAAGACCATTTCTCGAACACCTTTATTGTATCCTCCTTAGATGATATTTTGACTTTTAGAAAGATTTGAAAAGATCATTTGAAACATTTGGAGATGATATTTTTAACCCTTCAACACAATTAATTTCAAGCCAACATGAAGAAATATGAGCTTGGAAAACAATTATTGTTGTGTATGGATTTTGTAGTTAGAGGATGTGAATTTTGTATTGACCTAAGAAATATAAAATTTGTTGTAAATTGGTTGATCCTAGATAATTTGATTTAACCAAGGTAATTCATGGGGTTAACAAATTATTTAGGAATGAAGTGTCTCTTCAATGCACATTAGAAAAGGCAAGTAGAACCTTTCAATTCATTGCGATTGAAAACCAAGTAACTGAAGCTTTGACATGAAAGAATTGTAATGTGTCAATATTAAATCTAATGAAACTTGCAATTTCATTTGAAATCAAAGAAAATATTGCATGATACATAATCGGGGAACCTTTGATACAATGAAGGATTTGGATAACATAACACTTGAAACTTTTGTTGGTGCAATCATAATATACCCCAAATAAGATGAGGAATTGTACATCATAGTTTAGGCATTGAAGTACTACATGAATTATTTGTTGGGAAAACAAAAACAAATTCACTCAAATCATAAGCTTTTATAATCCTTGTCAATTGATCCAAGTCACAACAAAGCCCAGACTTCATGTGAA
>ML780040.1:1813985-1826784 GCA_009831015.1 Picea engelmannii | reverse complement strand
AAAACCACATGGTCAATTTCCTTTAAGACCTCTTGGTTTTTATTTGACCATAGCTCTAAAGTTAAACTCTTATGTACTTGAAGAATATAAGGGATTACCTACATCTAGCTCAAATTTTGGCAAATGGTTAAAACCTTACAAAAATTGTATAGATATGCATGTCTCGAGTCTTTGAGATGATTGTAGGATTCAAGAAGGATTAAAGTATAAATTTCATAATTTTGTTGTTTAGAAAGGACAACCAAGAATAAGCTCATGTGGGAATCTTGAAGCTATAAAATCGATATACATTTTAGAGTAAATAAGACTAAATATTATGGTAGTTTGTATACCATGTTGAAACATGAAAACAAGATGTAATTATATTCTTCACTCATGTAAAGGTGCATTTTGGAATATCTACATTTATCATGTGTAGTAGATATAATAGATTCTCAAGAAACTTTTAATCCACACTCTAGATGATAATGGATATAAGTTGAAAAGAAGTGTCTCCTTTATTTACAATTGCATGGGTATCCCAAGGATATAAATCAAACATTGGTTCATTTGTTGTGAGGCTATAACATTCCAATATTTGGGAAGATTGTTTGTCATTTATATATATACATCATTGTTAATTTCACAATTCATTACTCACCTCAAATCGTCCACTTAAGAGTTTCTCATATTTTATTGTACTCACTTTAACTTGAAATTTTAGCCCTCAAAGTGGAACAATTAAGAAAATTGATCAATGGGAAAATATGTGAACTTTGTTAAAAAGAAAAATCCATGAACATGTGTAGGTATAAGAAACCTTGTAGGAATTTCAATCAAGTTACGAAAAGAGGCATGATAAGCATTGAACAACACATACCTCCTAATTTAGATCAAGTGTGGTTGTACCCACCAAATGAAGGTTTAAAATGATATTTTAGAGTTTGGGATAAGAATGAATAAAAGCTATTTTCTTGGATTGGTCACCATATATGGGAAAATATTCCAATGTATATGTGGATCATTTGAAGTTGTCTATTCCATCCTCATTAGAAGGATAATTTAATGAAGATACATTGAGTCCCAAAGTTGATGGGGATCATCAACTTGAAAGGGAAAAGGTCTACTCCTAGTTGAATTCATATATTTGTGATGTCATATAGGCCTGTGCAAGTGACAAAAAATTCATTTGTATGAATTTGGTGAGTGGAAATTTATGACCCACAAGGAGTAATGGTAAACCTACTGACATGTTTACAAGAAGAGCGTGCTTGTCATTGATGGAAAGAACAGCAGCAATGATGACAAATAGGCAGACAAGGAAGATCAGCAGACAGGCAGACAAGAAAGAACAACAACGATCGAAAGGAAAGATCGAAGCATTGATCAGACTCCATTTCGGAGTTTCAGCTACCAGGATTTTGGATACCGGGAGTTGGAGATGTCAAGGACCCTCACGAAAGGAGTCCCGAAGTGGTGAAATGCGAAATGCCGATGTGATGTTGGTCCGACTCCATTTCAGAGTTTCGGCTACTAGGATTTCGAATACCGGGAGTTGGGGATGTCAAGAACTCTTACTACGGGAGTCCCGAAGTCACGAAACCCGAAGTCACGAAATGCGAAATCATGAAATGTCAAAGACTCCATATCGGAGGTTCGGATACTGGGAGTTGGAGAAGTCAATAAATCTCACGTCAAAAATGTCGAAATCGCGATGTGCAGAATTACAAAGAGATCTGGACCGTCGAATCATCTAGAGCATGGACCATTGATCTGACTCCATTTCAGAGCTTCGGATACTAGGAGTTGGAAGATTCAAGTGATGAGACTCTTCATCACAAGAGTCCCGAAGCGGCCAAATGAAAAATGCCGAAATCTCGAATCAGGCACAAGGAAGGCCCGTGAAGTGTCGAATTCACGACAAGATCTTGACTGTTGGGTCCATAGGACATGTGATGACAGATCGTCATTTCACTGACTGCAAAGTCAAAGGAACGGGGTTCCTTAACCTCTCGAACTCACAACAGGAATTTGCGACATGCAAAATTGTGAAAAGCCGAAACGTGAAATGCCAAAATGATCGGAGCTAGTGCAACCAAGCTCCATTTTGGAGCTTAGGATAGCAGTACGTGGAGCATAAAGAACTCATCACCATAGGAACGTCGAAGTGCCAAAAAGAAAAATCACGAAAGCACTATATGGATAAGTGCTCGGTCACCTCTCGTAGTCACATGGTCAAAGAGATGTAGAGAAAATCTTGAAGAGACAAGCTCCTTTTTCGGAGTTTCAGAGATCGTGACTTGGAGAGTTGAGATGCCACACAAAAGGATTTCTAAAATGCCAAAATGCAAAACACATTTTGGCTCAGCCTGTGGTCACAACCATTGGTAACATCGGCAGAAGATAGAGGAAGGAGCTAGTGCAGACAAGCTCCATTTCAGAGTTTCAGAGATCGGGACATGGAGAGTAATGAAATATTTACCACGGGGATCCCGAAATGTCGAAGTGCGAAATGGTGAAATGAACACAAGATTCAATGAATTCAATCAAAGGTGCAGATGAATTTGAATAAGATCGGAGGGCTATTGTTGCAATTCATAGTATAAATGCTAGAAACAAATGATGGTTTCTGCCATAGGATGAGCTCGTCTATGGAAGAGAAGACGAAGAGTCTCAACTGCCAGAGAAGATGAGGAATCTTGATATAACACCCAATGATGATGGATGCATGGGGGGAAACCGCTAGAGAAGCTGAAGAGTTACCATGATGATCAGGTAGAGCACTCACAATGGGCAGGAGATGCAAAATAGAGAGAGACAACATGGCACATAGGAGATGGGATAGCTGTGGAAGAGTGAAGTGGAGAAAACACCCCAAGGTGGAGGATATTGGGGGTGGAGAGGATGTAAGAGCAAGAAGCAGATTGCATGCACAAGGTGCACAGAGACTATAAGAATGTTGAACAAAGAAGAAATGGGGGTTGTTGGGTGTGATTGAGGAGTGAAGAAGGAGGTAGAGCGCAATAGCAAAAATGTACAGAAGGGGAATGGTGCATTGAAGGGACATGGCGCAGAGAGCATAAAAGGAAAAAGAACAGAAAGCACAAGGAGTGTGCAGAAGACACTGATGCAGACAAAGCAACGCAGTGTAGCAAAATAGTGATGAGACCGGTAATCCATTGAAGAACTTTATATCACTGTAATAAGTCATAATAGAAAATATTTATATAGGGAGTTCAAGTGGGTGCTTGAACATAGGGAGTTGTAGCTTCCATTTGGTTACAACCAGAGAAACCAGGGTGGCAGGGTGGTGCAAGGGAGAACTGGTTTTCTCTGTTATACAGGTTGGTGCCTGTGTGACTGGAAGTTGGTGCTTCCATCCAGTTGGTGTTGGAACACTTAGGGAGTTGGTGCTTCCTTCTAGTGGGTGGTAGAGAAGCCGGGGAGTTGGTGCTTCTTTCTAGTTGGTGCTAGAGAATCTAGAGAGTTGGTGCTCTCAGAAAGTAGTAGCTTGAAAAAGATAGGTTGTAGCCTCATTATGATTTGGTGCTCATATGTATGATAATGTAAAGAATGTACATATTACTTATCATATAAAGATGAAGAGTTTTTTACAATTTATGGGTTTCCTCAGGAAATATTTGTTGATGTGTATCTCATATGTGTGAATGATGTTGAATGGTCCATTGCTTACTTCCCTACATTATTTTGATTGTCATTGAGTGATCTAGAAAGAGTTTAAACTAAGTATTATTGTTTAAGTAAGGTTACAATTGATTCACCCCCCCTCTCAGTTGTCCGACAATTAGTATCAGAGCCGACACCTTTTATGTAAGGGTAGATCCTAGAGCTTAAACATGTCAATCCATGAAGGAAATTCAACCAATAAGGCCCCTTTGTTCAATGGAACAAACTTTGCCTTCTGGAAAGTTAGAATGAGAACCTGCATAATGGATTTAGGTGCAGATGTATGGGATGTGGTAGATAGTGGTTATCTAAAGCCAGTTGTACTAGCTAATAAGGATGACAAGATAAAATTTATCTTCAACACTAAGGCTATGAATGCTATCTTGAGTGGGCTTGCAGAAGCATAATTCATAAAAGTTATGCACCTAGGAACTGCCAAAGAAACGTGGGACAAACTCATTAGCAGTTATGAAGGTAATGAGAAGGTAAAGGATGCCAAGCTTCAAACTTAAAGAATACAGTTTGAACAGCTAAATATGAAAGAAGATGAAACTATTGGAAAATACTTTCTGAGAGTAGAAGAAATGGTAAATGTAATGAAAGCACTGGGTGAAAAAATTGAGGAACCTTCTTTAGTTCAAAAAATCTTGAGATCTCTCCGAGATAGGTTAAATCTAAAGGTCTCTACTATAGAAGAACTTCATGATCTAAAAACCTTAGAGTTTGATCAACTTCTAGGAACATTGACTGCATATGAAATGAGAATAGTTAAAGATAAACCCACCTCTAGAGAAGCATCATTTAAGGTAGACAAGAATGAGGATTCTGAGCCCGAGGAAATTGAAGCAAAATTTGTGAAGAGACTGAAGAAGGGATCAGGCAAATACAAAGGTAAACTACCTTTCAAATGTTTCAAGTGTGGTAGGATAGGTCATTTTGGAAATAAATGTCCCCACAAAAGAAAGGATCAGACATGTGATGATGAGGAGAAGCACAAACACCGAAATTTCTTTAAAGAGAATAACTTTAAGAAGAAAAGTATTTGCGTAAACAATGATGATGATCCTTCAGATGATGAAGACAATGACTCCTCTATTGAAGATAAACTAAATGACTTCATACTTATGGCCAAAGAGGATTATGATAATAAAATAATAGAAAGTGATGCTAATGAAGAAGAAGTTGTGGTTGACATGGAAGGAGAACTGATCAGTGCACTAGAAGAGATTGACAGACTAAGAATTAAGAACAGAAAGCAAAGACAATTGTTGATACAGTTCGAGAAAGACAATAAAGAACCTGATGAAGACCTTGTCCTACTGAAAGTGGAATTAGAAGAGGCAAAGAAAATCAAAGACATTTTGAAATGATAGTTATCAGAAAAGAAGGCAAGATGTGAAGCCTTAGAACAAGAAGTAGTGAAAAGTAGGAAAGAGATGGAGAAGTTTCAAGCCTTGTATAATCAGAATCTGTCAAGTATCAAAGCCTTAGAAGGATTAGCCACCATTCTGAATCAGCAAAGGAATCCAAAGCTGAAAACTGGTTTGGGGTATGAAGAGGGATCAAGTAGTGGTAAGCCAAGAAACGAAGAACCCATCAAGTTTGTCAACTCTACCACCAATGACAACAATAAACCTGCAGAAACAAAGGAAAACAACTAGCCGCCCAGGATGAGTAAAGAAAAAGGTGTCAGGACTGAATCTGTAGAACAAAGAAATAGTGCGCTCCCTACTGAAAGACATCATCAACATGGAAGAAATCGATTTGCTCAAAGAAGACAACCATTTTCCAGGTACAAAGAATTTTTCTATGGCTATTGTTTCTACTATTCTAACTTTGGTCACAAAGTTGTAAATTGTTCCTTAAGACTTAGACATGATCAATTAAGGTTTCAAAGGAATAAATACTTGCCACAACAAAGAATGATACAGCCAAGTAACAAACCTTCACAGATTGCAAATTGCCAAATTAAGTTTAGAGACATGCAACTAGGGAGGTCAAGAAATAATTAGCAGTCAATAAGCAGACAACGCTGCAACAATAATTTTGACATATTGAACAATGATATTGAATGCTACATCTGTCATAACTATGGACATAAATCTGTTGACTGTCGATTAAGGAACTATGAACCAGATTTGAATTCCCCTGCTGAAAATGTCAAGGTGTGGAATAAGAAAGAAAGTGACAAGTGTGGATTAGTGTTGTCAGCTCAAAGAAAAACGAACCCTTGGTATATAGACAGTGGATGCTCCAAACATATTATGGGAGACAAAGGTAAGTTTCTATCTCTAAGTGAAAGCAAATAAGGAAACGTAAACTTTGGAAATGATGCTCCAAGTAAAATAAAGGGTGAAGGGATGGTGAGTTTAAGTAATGGAAAAGGAAAATCCCGAGATGTTCTACTTGTAGATGGGCTGAAACATAATCTTCTCAGTGTAAGTCAAATGTGTGATAGAGGATGTGAAGTGGTGGTCATGTCCAAGGACTGCAAGATCAAGTCTGTAAACTTAGGACAAGTGGTGGCCAAAGGCATAAGGACATTAAATAATGTATATGTGTTGAAAGAAAATAGAGAAGAGTGTCATCTAAGAAAACATGATGAAAGTTGGTTCTGGAATAGGAGACTTGGACATATAAACTTTGACCACTTAATCAAACTCAAAAATCTCAAGGAAGTAAAAGATCTTTCGAGAATATCAAAGCCCCAAGATTCAATGTGTAAACCCTACCAAATAGGAAAGCTAACTAGGACACAGTTTAAGTCCAAGAGCTTTGCTTAAATAGATAAACCACTCCAACTAGTTCATATGGATTTATGTGGACCATCAAGGCAGGAAGGCACAGGGAAATAAAACTACTTCATGATGATTATTGATGATTACTCCAGATTTACTTGGGTTGTCTTTCTCAAGGAAAAAGTTGAATCTTTTGAGAAGTTTAAAATATTTAAGTCTTTAACTGAGACTCAAACAGGCAAGAGGTTAAAGGCAGTAAGATCAGACCAAGGAGGAGAGTTTATGTAAAGCGACATCAAGGAATTCTGTGATAAGCATGGGATCAAGAGAGAATACACCATCCCAAGAACTCCACAACAAAATGGAGTAGTTGAGAGGCAAAACAGAACAGTGCAGGAAATGGCCAGGTCAATGACGAATGAAAATAACATTGGTCAAACCTAATGGGTAGAATCAATACACACAATAGTCCATGTTCTTAACAAAGCCCACCTTAGACCAAAAAGTGACAAGACACCTTATGAATTGTGGTATGGGAGGCCTGCTTCAATTAAACACTTCAAAGTCTTTGGGAGTAAATGTTACATAAAGAATAATGATGAGAACCTTGGCAAATATGATGACAGGGTTGATGAAGGTATCTTCTTAGGGTATGCTACAAACAACAAAGGATACATATGCTATAATAAGAGGCTGCATAAAATGGTTGACTGTATTGACGTAAAATTTGATGAGGGAATCCCAGCAAGAGAGGTGTACAGTAATGAGTCTTATACATAAGACACAACTAAAGATGAAGATGAACAGGTCCAAGAATCAGAAAATGAAGACTCTGAATCAGATGAAGACACAGGTACTCAGACATACCCAAATAAGCAGACCACTTCAAATTCCTCCTCCATAATCACTCAAAAGAATCATCATGCAAGTCAGATAATTGGTGAAAAAGACAAAGGTGTATAAACCAGGAGAAAGCTAATCAAAAACACCGAACAATCACATATAGCTTTCATATCCATGCTAGAACCCAAGAATTTTAATGAAGCTAGCAAAGATGACCATTGGGTTAAAGCAATGAATGATGAACTTGATCAGATTGAGAAAAACAATATGTGGGAGATGGTTCATAGACCTGAAGGTAAAAATGTCAATGGCTCCAAATGGATCTTTAAGAATAAATTGAATGAGCAGGGACAAGTTGTCAGGAACAAAGCAATATTGGTCTATAAAGGTTTGCTCAGATAGAAGGACTATATTTTGATGAAACCTTTGCACCCGTAGCAAGATTATAAGATATCAGAATGTTTCTTGCCTATGCTTGTCATAAAAGGTTTAAAGTATATCAAATGGATGTCAAGTCATCTTTTCTAAAGGGAGATTTAAGTAAAGAAGTCTATATGGAACAACCAGAGGGTTTTGAACTGTCTGATAATTCTAACTTAGTATGCAAGATGAAGAAATCTTTATATGAGTTAAAACAAGCCCCTCGAGCCTGGTATCATAGACTAGATACATATCTCAAAGACAAAGGGTTCAAGAGAGGAACAGTTGATAACAATCTGTATATCAAAACAAAGGATAATGATCTACTCATTGTATTGGTCTATGTAGATGACATCATCTTCGGATGTAATAAGGATTCATTGGTACAATGGTTTGGTTTTGCCATGGAGTCTGAGTTTGAAATGTCTATGATACGTGAACTGCCATTTTTTCTTGGTCTACAAATTACTTAGAGGTCTGAAGGGATGTTCATTTCTCAAGAAAAATATCTAAGAGAAATGTTGAAAAGATTTCAAATGGAAGACTCTAAACCTGTGGGCACACATATGGTTACTGGATGCAAATTAAGTAAGGATGATGACTCACCTGGTGTTGATCAAAGTTCATATAGATCAATGATCGGTAGCCTGTTGTACATCATAGCATCTCGCCTAGACATAATGCATGATGTTGGAATGGTAGGAAAATATTAGTATGCACCTAAATAGAGTCATTTGCTAGTTGTCAAAAGAATATTCAGGTATTTGAAAGAAACAATGACTTATGGTCTGTGGTATCCCAAAAATCAGAATTTTCAGTTAACTACTTATTCAGATGTAGATTAGGTAAACTGTGTTGATGAGAGAAAAAGCACCAATGGAGGAGCATTCTTACTGAGTGACTCATTAGTAGCATGGCTTAGTAAAAAGAAAGGTTCCATTTATTTATCAACTACAGAGGCATAGTACATTGCTACTGCTACCTGTTGCACTCAGATATTATGTGTGATTCATACACTTGCAGACTTGGAGGTAAAATATGTTGCACTGATCCCAATCCATTGTCACAACACTAGTGCCATCAGTGTGTCCAAGAATCCTGTATTCCACTCCAAGACCAAGAATATTCCCATAAAATACCATTTTCTGAGAGAGCAGGTCACCAATCAAATTGTTCAAGTCCATTACATTCCGACCACAAAACAAATTGCAGACATCTTTACTAAACCCCTAGCCAAGACACCATTTGAATATCTCCGACAGAAGCTGGGTGTCATCCCATCTCACATCTAAGAAAGTCCATCCTATTAGGGGGAGTTTGTATTGGTTGAACATATGATACCTCCTAAACATACTGCAACATCTCAGGGGGAGCGTGTTTTCTTTGACCTTGATGTCAAAGGGGGAGAAAAGGAGTGGTCCGGACCAGATGCTACAGTTGGAGGTCCAAACAGATGAGCACAGTTTTTCAGGGTTTCCATCAATGACAAAGGGGAAGATTGTTGGTATGTTTACAACAAGAGTGTGCTTGTCATTGATGGCAAGAACAACATCAACGATGACAAATAGGTGGACAAGGAAGATCAGTAGAAAGGCAGGCAAGGAAGAATAGTAGCGATCGAAAGGCAAGATTGAAGCATTGATCAGACTCCATTTCGGAGTTTTGGCTATCGGGATTTCGGATACCGGGAGTTGAAGATGTTAAGGACCCTCATGAAAAGAGTAATGAAGTGGCGAAATGTGAAACGCTGATGTGATGTTGGTCCGACTCCATTTCAGAGTTTCGGCTACTGGGATTTCGGATACTAGGAGTTGAGGATGTCAAGAACTCTTACTATAGGAGTCCCGAAGTTGCGAAATGCAAAATCGCGAAATGTCAAAGACTCCATACCGGAGGTTTGGATACCAGGAGTTGGAGAAGTCAAGAACTCTCACATCAAGAATGTTGAAATCGCGATGTGCGAAATCACGAAGAGATCTAGACCGTTGAATTATCTAGAGCATGGACCATTGATCTGACTCCATTTTAGAACTTTGGATACCGGTAGTTGGAAGAGTCAAGTGACGAGACTCTTCATCACAAGAGTCCCGAAGTGGTGAAATGTGAAACGTCGAAATCCCGAATCAGGCATAAGGAAGGCTCATGAAGTGTCGAATTCACGACAAGATCTGGACCGTTGGGTCCATAGGACACGTGATGACAGATTGCCATTTCTTTGACTACAAAGTCAAAGGAACGGGGTTCCATAACCTCTCGAACTCGCAACAGGAATTTGCAACATGTGAAATCATGAAAGGCCGAAATACAAAATGCCGAAATGATCGGAGCTAGTGCAACCAAGCTCCATTTCGGAGCTTCAGATACCGGGACATGGAGCATAAAGAACTCATCGCCACAAGAACATCGAAGTGCCGAAAAGTGAAATCGCAAAAGCACTATATGGATAAGCACTCAGTCACCTCTTGTAGTCACATGGTCGAAGAGCTGTAGAGAAAAGCTTGAAGCAACAAGCTCCTTTTTCGGAGTTTCAAAGATCGCGACTTGGAGAGTCGAGATACCACACAACAGGATTGCCGAAATGTCAAAATGAGAAACACGATTTGGCTCAGCCATTGGTCACATCAGTGGAAGATGGAGGAAGGAGCTAGCGTAGACAAGCTCCATTTCAGAGTTTCGGAGATCAAGACATGGAGAGTAATGAAATATTTACCATGGGGATCCTGAAATGCCGAAGTGCGAAATGGAGAAATGAACGCAAGATTCAATGAAGTCAATCAACGGTGCAGATGAATTTGAATAATATAGGAGGGCTACTATTTCACTTCATAGTGTAACTGCTAGAAACAAATGATGGTTTCTACCAGAGGATGAGCTCGTCTATGACAGAGAAGATGAAGAGTCTCAATTTCCAGAGAAGCTGAGGAATCTCGATATAATACGTGAGCAAACTGCCAGAGAAGCTGAAGAGTTACCATGATGATCAGGCAGAGCACTCAGAATGGGCAGGAGATGTAGAATAGAGAGAGACAACGTGGCACACAGGAGATGGGATAGTTGTGGAAGAGTGAAGTGGAGAAAACACCCTGAGGTGGAGGAGATTGGGGGTGGAGAGGACGCCAGAGAAAGAAGCAGATTGCATGCACAAGGTGCACAGAGACTATAAGAATGTTGGACAAAGAAGAAATGGGGATTGTTGGGTGTGATTGAGGAGTGAAGAAGGAGGAAGAGCACAGTAGTAGAAATGTACAGAAGGGGAATGGTGCATTGAAGGGAGATGGCCCATAGAGCATAAAAGGAAAAAGAACAGAAAGCACAAGGAGTGTGCAGAAGACACTGATGCAGACAGAGCAGCGCAGTGTAGCAGAACAATGATGAGACTGGATAGCCATTGAAGAACTTTATATCATTGTAATAAGTCATAATAGCAAAGATTTATATTTTAGGGTGGAAGGGTGGTGCTAGGGAGGACTGTTGTACTTAGAGGTTCAAGTGAGTGCTCAAACAGAGGGAGTTGTAGCTTTCATCTGGTTGCAGCCAGAGAAACCAGGGTGGAAGGGTGGTGCAAGGGAGAACTGTTGTTCTCTGTTATATAGGTTGGTGCCTGTGTGACTGGAAGTTGGTGCTTCCATCTAGTTTGTGCTGGAACACTTAGGGAGTTGGTGCTTCCTTCTAGTGGGTGCTAGAGAAGCCAGGGAGTTGGTGCTTCCTTCTAGTTGGTGCTAGAGAATCCAGAGAGTTGGTGCTCTCAGCAAGTAACAGCTTGCAAAATAGAGGTTGTAGCCTCATTATGTTTGGTGCTCATATGTATGATAATGTAAAGAATGTACATATTACTTATCATATAAAGATGAAGAGGTTTTTACCCTTTATGGGTTTCCTCAGGAAATATCTATCTCTGTGTATCTCATATGTGTGAATGATGTTGAATGGTCCATTCCTTACTTCCCTGCATTATTGTGATTGTCATTGAGTGATCTGGAAAGAGTTTAAACTAAGTATTATTGTTTAAGAAAGGTTACAACTAATTCACCCCCCCCTCTCAGTTGTTCGACAAAACCCAAGGGTTCATGAGAATGTTGAAAGGTAGAAATATTGTTAGGTTTGTAAAGTAAGGTTTTGAACCCATGAAGACACCATCAGTAAAAAGGTTGTGATTTATGAAAAGGTTGTAAAATCTCTTTCATCACCTATGTATAAGCTATTGGTGAATTTTCTTCTATGTTCTGAATGATTTGGGAAATAATGGCTCTTAACACCTTGAAGAATTGAAAACTCTTACGAACCTAAAGGTTCGTTATGACTTTGACTCATATACTCTTGTAAAACCATAATGTTATTTATTGCCTCGATAATTTAGGCATAGTGTATATAAAGGCTAGTTATCAACTCCTTCCTTGATAATAATAAGAGGAATATTACTAATATAATAGGAAGAGACTTGTGGATGTCACTTGCACAATTGTTGGAGCATACAAAAAGGACAATAATAATGAGGTCCAAAATTTTGGGTACATCATGAATATGTTTAATATACAGGGAGTAGACTAATACATACTTTCATTTACAGGAATGACCAATGAGCAATGCAAGAACATGTTTATCTAGATACCTACATCACAGAGGTTGGCATCTTACCACAAGTGAGGTAGGATTATCAACATGATCTCTTATGGAAAGGATGGAGGATAGATGAAAAGGTAAAGATAGGAGGTTGTGGTGTTAGGGTAGTTCTAACAAAGGCAAGAGAAAGAAGTTGATGACACTGGCATGACAATTGAAAAAGGCGTGAGTTGACATAAACTGACTAAGAGTGAACATGAGCAAGAGAGGAAACACACTCTAATATAGGGTTATAACAAGAATAAAAGTAACATATGGAAACTTGGAGTTAAGGTGAGCGTAACAAATGACATTCATTGTTCTATGATTTATGTAGTCATTAAGGCACCATACACTAGTCAAGGACATAGCATGATTCCCATGTGACATACGATAATCTGGAGACTATGAGCATAATAGGCATCAGAAACTAGTAATATAGAGTCATCAAAAGCACTAATACAACACATGATAGCCTAGATTTAGTGCAAGAATGAGAGGTGGCATACATCAATGGGGTATTTTATGCAAGC
>ML780040.1:1799547-1812248 GCA_009831015.1 Picea engelmannii | reverse complement strand
CAACCACCTACACATTAAATTGGACAAATAAATTAGACAATAAAAACACCACATGGATCTTGGCATATATGCAATATCTACACATTAAATTTGATAAATAACTTCACAATAACAAATAAATGAGACAAAAAAAACACCACATGGAACTTGGCATATATATCAATATCTACATATTCATGAGGATTGTGAACTTTTACTAGTATAAAGCCTACTTTTAAAAACACATCAAAAACCTTACCTTTTCATTGTCCTTTCACCAAATCCATTAGCCCATACAACTTGATAAGAGTTTTCCACGATATGCATTTCCATCACCAAGACCTACATGAATCATAAAATACAAATTTTTTATATGAGTAAATAATTAATAAGCAAATAAGCATGCATTTAGTTATGTAAAATACTCTTGAAAAAAATTAAGTTGTAGCATACCTTAATGAGCTTCACTTTGTTTCGAGAATAGGTTATTCTCTATTGAATAGGGCCAACCACATGAAGGTGGAAGCTCGTATGGCCCCTTCCCCCCCCCTCGCATCACTCTCAATTCCCCATACCCAACAAATGATATTCTTTATATAGAAAACATATAGACATTCATGCATAACTAGGATAGTCATCAAAACATATGAACATATAAACATTGATAAAGATCCAAATACAAGACATGAATTTATACATCTAATTTTTCTTTGATTTTTTTTTTTTACATTCATAAAACTGACAATTGGGATATCATAATCATCCAAGGACATTGTATTTCGTGTGCCCTATCCTTATATTGTTTTTGTGCGCTCATGTACCATACTTCTAGTACGTCGCTAAGAAGAGTTAGCTGGCATCTATTCAGGGTCATAAACTGGAACAACGAAAATGATCATATTGATATGTTGAAATATAATTGAAATAACTAATTCATTATTTTGATTAACATTACACTATTGCTCTTTACCTGTCTCTGTAGCTGCGACAATTGGTGCGTTAATTTCCTGTCCACTTGGTTGCTCTTGCATTTCACCCTCCTAAGATACATGCTCTTCAATTTTGAGAAGATAATATATAAGTATAAGTCAGGAAATAAATGTCAACAATCAAAGTAAATATTTCTAATTTTGAAGCATACATACCGGAATGGGTACTCTTCTCTACACTATCACTGGACATGTGCACCCTTGTATGACGTGGTGTTTGTTGAATACCGTTGGATTCATTAATGCGGTAGCACTGTTTCTTGAAAACAAATATAAATACTTAGTTAAGGGTGATATAATAAGATATGAATAGACTTTACAAGCATGCTACTGCAGCTTCCTTATTCATTTGATTTACCTGCGTGGCTGGGGAGATAGGAGTCTGGCCCAAGATTTTTCTTTATTCAATCACACTTTTAAAACCATGCTTGTAACCAAGCTTTAGGTCCTCCTCGATGGCAGCAGTGTTGAACATATTTAACTGCAATGCATAACACCATTAAAAATACCAATAACAAAAACATATATTTGTTCGCTACTGTTAAATAAATATTAACCATAGTTAATCATTTAAATCTTACTATTCGGGATTTTAGTTTTTCGTAGCCACCCTGGCCTAGTTTATGCTGGCCTTGTTTTTCTACTCTGGACTTTCTTACTTTGGAGGTGTCTAGTAGCCTACATATGGAATTTTTGAAAAAGATTAGATATCATAATTGTTACTTAAAATAGGAAAAAAAACATAAATGCTCATATTTCACTGATAATATGACATGTGTTGTACCTTGCTTGATCAGCTCGTGGTTGTCGTCCTTGTTTTTTAAACAAGTTCTCCTTTGCATCCTCTATTAGTGCCTTCCACTCTTTCTCAGGAACCATGGGAGGGCACTCGTGCTTGAGGTCTATTTGCAATTTATCCCTATACTGGGACCTGGTGTATTTTAAATTCTCACCGGCTAACTTTGTAACCACTTTCTTGTTGAAAGTGTTGTCGAACAAGTTTACCATGTGATCTATTAAATCATCTTTCTTTTTCTATCCTGGCCATTCCACCATGTGCAAATGGTGGGGCCAAATTGCTCCAATTCTTTGTCATGTAAGTTTCTATAGAAAACATTGTTTCTTGCATAAACATGTTATCCATTAATTTATAATAATCTCAACAAATGTCCATTTCAATTTCATGAAAAAAATGAATCAATTAATCAGAAAATTACTTTCAATCTTTTGAATCTTCATCGGAACACATGCGTCATCCACTAGAAAGGTGGCATCTAGTGATCTAGTTCTTTTAATTCATTTTTTTCCATGCATAATAGTATCCTGTCCATCTACACTATGTTCCTCTCCGGAGTCATCATGTGGAGTCCCAGGCTCTGGCTCATCATGCTCCGGCATGTCATGCCAGTCAAAATCATTTCGCTCATCAATGGATTCTAGGGGAACCTTAGGAGGCTCAAAAATCCTCACTTGCACTTTGCTATGTCGACCTTATTTTTGCATTGGACCATCACTGCTACCTATAGAAGTTGTAGGATCGATAGGTTCCCCACGCACGGGGTTTAAAAACTCCTACAAACGGAAAAAATTTCTTTATCAAATCATATACAAAACATAAAACTAAAAAATGGATATGAAATTGTCATAGCTAACAAAAATATGTGAAGATGCCACTTACCCCAAAATTAGTTATTGTATCTTGTAGCTCTACAATTCTTGCCCTGTCCTCCTATGTCAGGGGTCTTTTGCTAATCAAACCTAGATATTCTATGTTAGCCTTCTTCAAGGCCTTCGTTACAGTTGTCATTGGGTCAGTCGAATAAAATATTTCATCCTCATCAATATCCTCTGTGGGTGCCTTCCCAAGTTGACCATGCCACAATACATTGATGAATAAAATTAATGAGATGAACTTTAACAATTGAGAAATTTAGTTGTTGTAGTCATAAGTTGTTATTGTATTTAACATTTACCTAGTGAGGCACTGCGGCTTCCTTTCCACGGTCATCCTGGACAGATGTAAAGGGTGATTTTCGGACACAGTCACCCTGGACAGATGTTGACACAATAAATCAATCAACAAAAGTTATGAAATTCACCTATAACATTAAAAAACTGAAATATTGCAGTAATATCGGAAAAACAATAACAAAATTTCAGAAATTTAGTTGTTGTTGTCATAAGTTGTTACTGTATTTAAAATTTACCTGGTGAGGCACTGCGGGTGCCTTTCCACGGTCACCCTAGAAAGATGTAGCAGGCGAAAATCGGACACGGTCACCCTAGACAAAAGTTGACACAATAAATCAATCAACAAAAGTTATGAAATTCACAAGTAACATTTAAAAAATGAAATATTGGAGTAATATCAGGAAAAAAATAATGAAATTTTAGAAATTTAGTTGTTGTAGTCATAAGTTGTTGTTGTATTTAACATTTACCTACTGAGGCACAGTGGGTGCCTTTCTAAGGTCACCCTGGAGAGATGTAGCGGGTGATTTTCTACCACAGTCACCCTGGACAGATGTTGACACAATAAATCAGTCAATAAAAGTTATGAAATTCACCTGTAACATTAAGAAAATGAAATATTGCAGTAATAACAGAAAAAAAAAAATTAATGAAATTTCTTAAATTTAGTTGTTGTAGTCATAAATTTTTACTGTATTTAATATTTACCTGCTAAGGTGAAGTGGGTGCCTTTCCATGGTCACCCTGGATAGATGTTGAGACAATAAATTAATCAACAAGAGTTATGAAAGTAATTGTAAAAAATTTATGCAGTAAAAATTTGAAATATTGCAGCGATAAATTGTAACAATGATTTATCAAAGCTTGATTTGAATGGTATGTAAGATATTTACCCCCATAGTTGCAGCCCCTCCATCTATTTGATTTAAGTTGTAATCGATCAACAACTCTTCACTTGGAGCTATTGTTTTTGTTGCACATACAAATATACAATTTCCTTCACGTGCCTCAAATATGCAATTCGATTTCTTAGTTGTTTCCACTAGTCGTGTACTATTTATAAAGCCCGCAATGTTTCCAGTACCTTTTGGCCTTCCATCAATATACATAGTTTCCCCTTTATTTTGATTGTTATCTAGTATTTGTATATAATTTGCGGCAACTCTGTATCTCCGCATACCTTGTGTATATTGGAACAACATCAACCAGTGATTGTATTTGTATAATGGTCTGACATACTCCATCAATTCAGTTACAGTTCCATAGCCGACCTTTATGCCATCCATGGAAAATAACTCCAATCCATGTAAGGACGAAGGAGAAATGTGATACATCCTCCCATCGATGAAGAAATATGTGTCCACTTCAGGTAGCTCCTTAGGTGCCCATCGTTTCACTAAATGTTTATACCTCAAGGGGAAGTCAATCTCACCTATGCTCTCAACATCATAATTACATGACCCTCTGTTGGCAATAAAAAATTGCATGTGGGTACGAAATATTTTCCTTACCTTTTCCAACCTAGTTGATCTAGAACTGGTAGATCTAATACAACAAGTCTCACTTTCAACCTCTCTTAGTATATCTTGATCATCACTTGAGGAAGATAGATCCGACAGATACCTATTTGGTGGTACCTACACTCGTTAAAACAAGAAGATAAGTTATCATGCCAATATACGTTTTTGGTACCAACACAGTTGCATATAGTTGCATTTAGTTGAATAAAGTTGAAATTGCCACACTTATCCATCATATAGTTTCATATAGTTGCATAAGTCGCATATAGTTGCATAGTTGCATGAGTTGCATATAGTTGCATAGTTGCATAAGTTGCATTGTTGCATAAATTTGCATGTTGCATAAAGTTGTGTAAGTTGCATAAGTTGCATTGTTGCATAAAGTTGCATTTTGCATAAAGTTGCGTAAAGTTGCATAAAGTTGTGTAAGTTGCATTGTTGCATAAAGTTGCATGTTGCGTAAAGTTGCATAAAGTTGTGTAAAGTTGTGTAAAGTTGCATAAGTTGCATTGTTGCATAAAGTTGCATGTTGCATAAAGTTGAGTAAAGTTGCATAAGTTCCATAAAGTTGCTTAAGTTGCAGAAGTTGCATGTTGCATAGTTGCATACAGTTGCATAGTTGCAGATAGTTGCATATTTGAATATAGTTGCATACAAAATTGTCGCAATATAGTTGCATATAGTTGCAATATAGTTGCATATAGTTGCATAAGTTGCATTGTTGCATAAAGTTTCATATAGTTTCATATTATTAGTTGCATAAAGTTTCATATATTTGCATATAAGTTTCATAAAGTTGCATATAGTTTCATATTGCCTGACGCTCAGTGGAGAACTGGATTTGAGACCTATCAAAGAGTTCGAGTGGGGGTCAATAGTTTGGAAATCCATGATTCTATAATTTCACATATTTGGAAAGATCCTTTAGTGGTGAATTTCACATATTTGGAAAGAGCCTTTAGTGGTGAATTTCACATATTTGGAAAGAGCCTTCTATGGAAGCACACAGTTAAGAACATGTGTTTCTTCCTAAGAGGTCAAACATTCAAATCCAAAGGGGAGTAGGGTATGTGTACCTCTGTACACTTTAGTGGTGAAATTTGAACAATCAATGAGGAACAATAATTGGGTTGTAGGTCTAAAGGATTGTCTCAACTATTGTGGAAATTCTAAGCATGGTTTATCTCCAACCATCCTACATGGGAAAGACAATGCAAAACATTTTCTTGCATGAGACCCCTCTCTCTTCCTCAAGATATGACACATATGATACTTTTACTTAGACCAACCCAAAAGTCAAATATTGATGGGAACGTTGTAAGGATACATAGGCAAGAAAATATAATACCCCAAGGACAATGATAAGGCTAAATAAACCAAAAATCCCCTTTCCTCGTCCCCTATTGTGGTATCATACTCCTCGTGTTTCTCCCTCAAGAAATAATTAGGGTGGATTTATATTATTGTGCATTTCCCTTTTTACAAAACCGTGAACTTCTTATAAGAAATATACCCACCACACTGTAAAGTTAGCCCACCACTTGGACTCTTGTGCATTCACTAGTAGGGACTTGGCCTTGAGCTCCACACTTGGAATAATCACAATGCATCTCACATATTTACAACATGGGATCGTTATATCTCATACCACATGGCTTGATTCTTGTTTCATAAACTATATTAAAACAATAATACATGATTTATTATATTACAATTAAGGGGTCAAAAATAGGATATTACAAAAGGGAATTCAAATAGTGCATTCAATCATATTCCATTGACATTACGACATGTTTAGCAAAGAGATGGCATATAACACAAGGGGTTTGCAAGTTTCCATCCAAGGATTGAGGGATTTTTTCTCCGAGAAGTTCCATGGTAAGTGTTGTGGGATTGGTATATGGAAAGGTGATGTGATAGAAATATTGATCTTGAGCATCCAAGTATTGTCTCATGTCTCATTTATGCTTATTGGCATTGTTCCTTATTGATACAAAAACATTTTTAGGCCCTTTGATACAAAAACATTTTTTTGTGTCAAATAAGCCATTTGACCAATCACCAAAAACCTTATCCTATACTCTACGGATTAAGGAAAGGAAATATTTCTCTTTGATTTCATTTTCTTGATAAACCCTTAATTTCCATGTAGTAGTAATTATATTTTTTTTCTTAATGAAAATTTTATGCATGAAGCGATAGCCTTTCAACCACTCACAACCTTTAATGCCATGAAGGCTCAATAATCCTTGAAGGGAAGGTCTTGAAGGGAAATGGAATCTTCAAATTTGATCACTAGAAATTAGTGCTAAGGCTTGTGTTGATCTTTAATAGAAGTTGTTGAAATTAATGATCCCTAACCAATCTCCAAAATGTCATATGTTTATTGGATATTTTGTGGCAAAACTTGCATAGATATTGAAAGTATGAGGTGATTAACTTGTCATTAACAATGTGGGGTGATCTAGAATTAAGGGATTTTCCTCAAAATTGAAACATCTAAGGGATTAGTAAAGCTATGCATGTCTATCTTCATACTCTACAAGACTTCTCAATCCATCTGAATATGTATCTTTGTCATTTTCTACTACATGTTCTTCTTTAGCACTTGATAAGGAGTTGGTGGGTTACTTCTTCTCCATGAGACAATTCCACCAACCTACTTGAAGCAATATCTAGATGTTGATTTGAACTCAACAACATCTTCTTCCCAATTTGCATCACAATATCCAAACAATTGCATTTCATCTAACATTCTCTCACATATGTTGATGCCCATGTTTTTTTCAAAAATGTGAAAATCCTTGTAATTGTTTCCCAATGTTGCAACCCATATCTTGTGACAATTTTTGAGCAATTTCCATTTTAGTCTTTACATTTTAGAAATCAATCATCCTTAATATCTAAAGGATATGTTCAATGTGTCTCCTTTGACTCAAATGAAACTTCCTATTGGTCAAATCTCTTACTAGTGTATGGTTTCTACACTTCATATTGATCATACACATATCCCATCGCATATTGGTGTGTAGAGTATTTCATGGGGCATTTCCCATACACAACCTACACTAGGAAAACACTTAGGTCCTCCTAGTGATGGATCATAGTGTGTTGAAACCCCTCATTTTGAGTCCTTTACCTCAGTCTAGATCTGTGATTATGTCTTTCCATGTGATTTCTAGTTCCATCATCCATTAGGGCACACTCTTCAATGCATAAAATAAAACCAAACGTTCATCATCCAAATATTGATTTATACATATGAGGGAGTTATCATAGAAGAGATCAACTATTGATTGTTTGGAACCAATGTTGGCATGAAATAAGGTCCAATGTATATCTAACTTACTATATACAATATGAATAATTACTGCATGAATTCAATAGTGAACCCAACAATCTTGTGATACAATAACTCATTTGTAAACAAGAAATGAGTGTAAACTAACTCAATCACATTCAGTGGCATAACTAGAGCTTGTGCATTATAAGGGCCAACTAAAATTTGACTCAAAAAATTGATGTGCAACTAAAATATATATCATAGAGGAACAAATCTATACATCTTGAGTTGACTTCTACAAATGAACATAGTGTATTAGTTTCTAACCATCAATGGAAAATTCATTTATAGGCTTACGCGATTGATTAAGAATTCATTGGAGTAGTAACTACTATTAGATGGTGTTGTTGATTGTCAACTCTAGGATGTGGTAGTATTAATTTATTTTAGCTGAGGTAACCAAGAAATTTTCTACATTCTCAACTCTTAACATATCCAAACACGATTGTTGAAGCTCATTTGATTTTGACATGAGGTTAGAAAGGGGTTGAATCAACTATGTTGGGTTCTAAATTTCGCTAAGTGTGAAGACTTGAATCTTCAACTACATTCTTGATTAAGGATATTCTCAATAGTTTTTTCAAAGTGGGAAGTTGTTTGATAACTAAGGGAGAAACTATGAAATGTGATCCTTTTGTCATTGTGTCTCTAGGAAAAGTCTCTTGATGCAAATGGAAATGGAAAAACGAGGGGAAATATGGTGTCACTAATACCACTCTCTTCCATTTCTTAGCTACTCGATTAGTGATTGTTTTAAGCATGTGTTCAACCAAAGGTTAGAAGTTCTCTAGTTCAAACATGGGGTTCAAATCTTCCAAATGGTTCATATATGGAAAAATATAGTCATCCCCATTCTCTACAACAATACATGTCACAAGTTCTCTACTAAGTCTTTCTTATTCTCTACTAACTCTCTTTTTAGAGTCAAAGTTATGTCCCAAAGTTCCTCGTCGATATCATTATGTCATCATGCTTCCAAGAGTGTTGTTTGGGACCCTTCCAAGCTATTTTTTGAAGGTCACATTTTCTACTTTTAATTTCCCATAGGTATCTACCATGTATATAATGTCACTAAAGTGCATTTCTAAAGGAAATATATATAATATCTCTAATTCATACAAGGATTTATTTATCAAAATATCTTTGAGCAATTCATTACCTACTATATCTCAAACAATCCAAAATTATAGTATATCTATGTTGAATCTGCTTCAAAGTTGGATGAGAAGAGGAGGAACCTTGATTGTGTAGTCTATTGGTTCTAGTATTAGGTAGTACCGATGCAATTGGAGTTGTCTCAAGTACAAGCGTGGTTCCTTTCTCTTTTGGTTGTTTCTACAATGAGGTGTTAGGGCCAACCTCACTAGTCTAGTGTTGCATCCATGGACCATTAAGCATAGCAATGGGTTTTGGGACATCTCTTGGCAAGGAAGGAAAGAGAATGAGATAAAAAAGGAAGGTGGTAAATGGAGATGTGGAAAAGAGGGGATCCTAGGTGGCTTCAGGCTAGAAATAAAAAATTAGTGTGAGGGTAATGGAGGTTAGAGTTTTGGGAAGCTTCCTCAAAAGTGCCAAGAGGGTCATGTAGGGTATTAGTAAAACTATTTTGGGTTTAAAAGGGATGTCTAATCTCTTGTCGGATATTCATTGTCTTGGCTGTTGGAGGAACAAATATTTTGAATTTCTCCTCAATGATTAGAGTTGGGGAAGGGTTTTTTTCATTGTCATATTGGATTTGTATGGTGAATTGAATTTATAGGGGCTTTGTGGGAATAGTGGAGAGTAGGTGGGAGATGTGTCTTCCAAGGAGTAGAGAGGGTATCGCAATGTGAAAAGAAGGAAGGAGAAATTTCATGGAAAGAGTTGCTTCACATCCATACCTGATTTGATGACATTGTTTCCCTCCTCTTATGAAAAACCATGTGGCTTCCTCCTGTGCGTGTGTGCCCTCCTCTAGTGCAAATCTGTGTGCCCTCCTCCCGTGTGCCTCTCCCTCCTTCTCCTCCTCTCCCTCCTTCTCATGTCCTCCTCTCCCTTCCACTCTGCGTGCATGCTCCTCTCCTCTCCAATCTGCGTGCGATAGTCTAGTGGTGAGTGTGAGCTCCAAATATGAGCACGAGTGTAGTGGTGAGTGCAATTTTTGTTTTTTTGTTTTTTTTATGTTGTTTTGTTTTGTTTTGTTTTTTATTATTATTTATATATAATATAATTTATATATTATACAATATACATAATTTATAAATTATATATATATATATATATATATATATATATATATATATATAATCCTTAACTCATAGCCCTCGAGACATAAAATCCCTAACCCATAGCCCCCGAGATATAGTCATGGATACATCCTTGGTGATGAGGGGAAGAAGGGATTCCAGGAACTACTCTATAAGAAATGGATCATTGATACTGGATTTTCACAAGGCACATCTTATTGGATCATTGATATTGGATTTTCACAAGGCACATCATTGATATAAGGCACATTTTCTCAAGGCACATCTTATATGGGATACTCTCTAGGTTTACCCTCAAACATTGGGATGTTAGAGGGATTTTTATTTGGAATATTGGGACAATTGGTATCATGGAATATATGATCATTGATTAACTTGGTCAAATCATGGATATTTAACCCTTCCATAAAAGTCACAAAAGGTTGGTTGGCATTGGCTCCAATATTGGTTCCAACATTAGTTCCATCCATGGTGGAAATTGGGTTGGAGGAAGATGAAGGAACATAAGGGGTAGAAATGGGTTCAGAAATACATGTACCAACACCCATCTATATCCAAATTCAAGCATCTCCATCCTATAAAGAGAAATGGATCTAGCCTATAAGATAACTAGATTCACTCAAACAAAACCTAGTTTATGGATAAAAGCCTTCCAATCAACCAAAAATACAAGTAGTAAGGGTCCCCATGTGGATGAGTGAAGGTACATAAGAGAGAATTATAACTAGGAGACATCAGGTGATAAAATCCCAATGCCCTGAAGAAATCTATCTTAGGTGTCCCCCCTATCGTAGGTGTTACCAAGAATACACCAAGCATACACCAAGAATACACCAAGAATAATACTTATCTTAGGTGTTACCAAGCATACACCAAGCATAATAATTATCTTAGTTTTAGCTTGGTGGCATGAACTAAGCATACAATTTAAGGTGTGGGATGTGTGCACGTGTGGTGTAACTAACTTGAAATAAAAATTCTTGCAAATGAAAGTAAATTACAATTAGTTGAAATTTAAACTATTGAGAAAGTAAGTAACCAAGATAAGTACTAAATTAAATGATTTTTTCTTTATCTAAGTTACCCTTCAAATATGAAATGTACTTGCGAATATTTAGAATCTAATCCTTAGGGGGTTTTCTTCTCAATCCTTATGAATTTATTAAAGAAAATACCCGAGCCACAACAACAGAATCCAAAAATAAACCTATAGGTCCTAAAGAACACTTAAAAAGATGGAACAAAAACCTAAAAATTTAAAAAGTGAGTTTCGAGAGCCCATGCAGAAACTCACCTAGAAAGTTGTGTTGGCAATGTAGATTATGCCCCCTATTCCTATGTCATTCAATGTAGATAACATGCCAAAAAAAAATTTTGGTAAATGAAAATAACATGCCAAAAATTGTGTTGGTCAATGCACTTAATGACCCCCAAAAATGCATTGGCACATAAGGGTTTTTGGATAGTTGTGAGCTAGTTTATGAGGCAAATATAATGGTTTTAGACATTTGTTTCCTGAAAACACTGCACCTAAAGTATGCATGAGCTATCTCAATATGGTGGGGATGGAGAAAGAGAAATAAATGAATATGGGAAGGACCAAATGATTAGTTTAAGCAAGGAATTCTCGCCTAATGAGCATATGGTTAACACAACGAGGAATTTCGACACATAGAAAAGGTAATTTAGATCACCTGCAAGCTTGTTTTCCACCAAAGATCACACCATGGAGAACAAATCGATCACTGGGAACAAATCGATGACTCCACATGATGAATTGATGATGGAAGAAAGTGGGCGTGATAATTTTTATAAGATATTTGGAGAATGATCATTTTGAAGGTGTTAGGCCTATTCCTACACACCACGGCAAGATCACCTCTCATTGACAGTGAGTGTATTGATCCCTTTTAGTTTTGGGTTGATAATTCAATGCTAGGAATGACCAGGCCCACATCAAGTGAAGGAACAAAATTAAGAAGGTACATCTGTTGTCCCATTCCATGTCAACAACAACACATCCATTCATTGGGAATAAATCGATGACTCCACTAAATTAGGGTTTATGGTTTACATGATGAATTAATGATCGAAGAAAGTGGGCATGTGAGTCAAATTTGAGTCCAAAAACCCTCCCATATCGTTAAGGCATGCAAATAGTCTATCCATGTCAAATTTCAATGCAGTCAGAAACAGTTTGAAAAAATTTCAACGTTGGCCCCATTCATAGGTCATTATTTCCCGTGTCTAGTCCTAGTACAATTTCCTTGTAAAATTTGTATAATATATTTGGAGAATGATAATTTTGAAGGTGATAGGACTATTCCTACACACCACAGCGAGATCACCTCTCATTGAAAGTCGTTGTATTGATCCCTTTTAGTTTTGGGTTGTTAGTATTTTCAATTGCACGCACCTTTCAATCTAGTCAAACTTGATCAATTAATGTCTCTTGTTACTATGGGGTTATAAAGCCTCATGATCCCAATGACCACATGCCTCCAACCTTATGATATAATGATCATTGGGTGACAACATTTATGAAGGGTGACGACTAAGACTAGGGGCAACTTTCAATTCAAGGCTAGGAATGACCAGGCCCACATCAAGTGAAGGAATAAAATTAAGAAGGTACATGTGTTGTCCCATTCCA
>ML780040.1:1746477-1793399 GCA_009831015.1 Picea engelmannii | reverse complement strand
AGTTTCAAGAGCAATTCCATATCTTTATCAATGAAAAGAGAGAGAGATTATAGCTACAATTGAAGGGAAAAGGGTATGTGGATTCCATAAACCTAGAATATTATGGAATCCACATACCCTTTTCCATAGAATATACTAACTAACTACATGAAATTTGGACATTTGAACAAACATTTACAAGTTAAATGAGTACATCAATAAAAAATAACACACTAACCTTGCAAGTTCAAAATCCGAGCTATGTAGATAGAGAATTGGATTTGTTCAACCGGTGGGTGACGGAAAAAATAAACAGCTTAAACAAAATCCAAGAACAGTGTCGCAACTATAGCAATTATGTCGCAAAGTCTCTTAAAGTCACGTATATATAAATCAAATAGTCAAATAGTTGTTAACACCGACCAATGAGATAGGTAAAATTTTGGTTGTTATTGCCATGAACGTTCGTCGCTATTGCGATGAAAATCCCGACTAGGTTAAAATAAGATTTTCGTGGATATTGAGACAAACTTTCGTGGCATTATCGACGAAAATCCCGCCCTATTTAAAAAAAAGATGAAACTAGTGGAAGCGTGGAAAATTTTTGTGGAATAATCCACCCATATGTACTAGTGGTTGAATCTTGCATTGAGAGTTGGTGCTCTTGTGGATTTTTTTCTCTATTCAGTTGTTGTTGAAAAACCCTCAAGGATTGTAGTCCATAATATAAAATAAACTTATACCTATATCTTATGTTCCTTGTGGTGATGGATTGTTTATGATATTTTTTGTTGATATATGTTTACATGAAACCTGTTATAAATGAAAGTAATGAATGATGAGTAAATGGTGATTGCTAACTAAGGTGTTTTTGTAAAGGAGTAAAAATATCCCTACACTGATTCACCACCCCTCTTAGTGTGGTCGATGTGTCCAACAACTTGCATGGATCAGTTAACTAGGACTAGGTGGGAATTCACTCTAGTGTCTATCAATGAGTGTCTATATCTCTCTAGATCACTACTATGGTGAATTAATTACTCGTAGCCTATATCTATTGTAGATTATTCACTCTTTGTGTGTGGAATAGAGTTAATATAAATTCTTTCATTATTTCCTCATATTTTTGTCTTCTCTCACACCATTTGCAAGCTATGTACATTTGATTGTTAGTTAGATCTTCTATGAAGGTATCTCAAAAACCCTACAAACATATCCTCCTAAAATTATCTAATGTAAACACCCAACGAAATTTATTCCTCCATTTGAGGTCACAAAATATTTGATAGTATAAATTAGGATTGTTTGGATAGGAATCATAACAATTCTCCATAGTCATTTCTCATCTGAAACATAGTTATTTTTCTATGGAGCTTAAAATCCTTTACTTCAAGTGTGCAAAATACAAGACAAAGAGATACTTTATGGGGTCATATGCTAAGGTTAGGTTATTTCTACTGGTCTCTTTGAGCCACCCAACTCTTATTTTAATGCAACCTTTGAATATTAAAGGTTGAGAGTCCCTTGTTCACACTTGAGAAAGGTAACATAGTGGCCAAAATTTAGGATTTACACCTATGTGGCAATTGTGGGTTTCATTCACACCTGAGATAGATAACATTGTTTCACTAGAACCGATTCTTTCATACTTTGAGTTTTCATCTTTAGTATATTTAGATCCCATATGTTGAGATATTTTGGAAGGTGTAGTTACATTTCAATGGAACATTGTTAGAGTAATATGACATATGATTTTTAATTTTTCAAAACCATTGTGTGAAAATCCCCCCACCTCAAAAAATTACATATTATGATCTAGTGAAATACATTCTAAACATTGTTACACCACACACACATGTATTTAATCTTTACACATATTTTCTTCAACCACACCTTCCTTTCTTGTATTAATTATCTTGCCTTGGCCCTCTACTTGATAATCACAAGAATTTTACACAACTTATATCCATAGAAAACCCTTGGTCACCTAGGTGTTCTTGTAGACATAAAGAACTTCCTTAATTATTTGGAGACATCTCTCATATTTATGTTTCTCCATTTAGATCATTATTTATCCATATAGATCATTAGTAAGTCCCTTGCACTCTACCTTGGGTGCAACATTTCTAGGATCAATTTTTCTAGGATCATTCTTGATAATCTTATTTCCTTTCGGATCTCCTTTTCGAAACTCAACCCCATCTTACATGACCCAATTTGGTCACCTATGCAAGACAGGTTTCCTTTGATATTTCAAAACCTGAGGGATGACCAGGAAGACATTTAGCCAACCAGATGATGACATTTCATCTATGGTATTCATATAACAACATAATTGATGATATTATATGGCTTAGGCTATTTCAAATAAACCTCATCAGGATATCGGTCAAACAGTATATCAACGAGATAAGGTTTGTTTACCAACTTTTCATCATTATCCAATGCACTTTTAATCTTATTCTTGTTACAGGCATATCATGGCATAGGATTGGAAATCCTCACAAATTTTCACCTATCCATATTGTGGATCATATAATGTGTGGAAACATTGGTGTAGCTTGTCTAAGATATAGGTCAATAACAAACTCCTTTTGGATTACTTTTTGAAATAACTCTTTCCCTTGATTTCCAAATACATGGTCACTACCATGCCTCAAACAAAGGATGGGGATATTCTTAAGGCATACCATTTTGACCTCATCTATTCCCATTCAAGATATTTATATACTCTCATTCCAAATAATCCTTATCCTCACCCTTTTGAACATGATAATATTGACACATATCATAAGGTGGATGGGATGATTGGATCTATGGGTCATGTTACAAACCCATATGGGAACACAACCACTTATAGAGATAGCCACTATGGTAACCACTATGGTTGTTCTAGCTCCTCCCAAAGTGGAATTAGTTCTTACTATGGATAGATCCATATGATAACTTCACCATGATTTATATTTCTCTAAACAACTGGCATAATGGGACACATCCATTTCACTTAGGTTCTAGCATGCCCCTCTTAGGATTGCATGTGTTAGAGAACATTCATGGCCCTTCATGAAATCCTCAAAAGTGTACTAGCTAAGGTATGTCCACTTCATATATTACACAAAACACATATGGTTTCCCTCCATACGCCAAACATTATTTACCATTTCCTACCCCCTTGGTTGAGATTGTGACATTGAAAAACCATTCACAATAAGTAAGTTTCATCTTTATCCAACCATCAACTAGTTAACAGACACAATAATTTAAGTATGTGAACATGTTAAATCATTTAAATCCATTGAATAATAAGAAAAATAAGGAAAATAACAAAGTTAAAAATCCACCACAAGGACCAAGGGGAATTTCCCCCAAACCACCCAACAATACTGAGGGAAATGAAAACTCAGGAAAATGTTGACATGGGAAAAATGACCCATGCTAACATAAGGGAGAATTTCCCGATGGCAAGTTCTAATAAAACATACTGTCATTTGATATGGAAATATTCACCAGTATATGGGCTTGGTTTTCGCTAACAAAATGGATTTCTCTCCAAAGAGAGACTTGTTAATTTAAATTACAGTAAATCCTAAATGCAGTCCTATTATAATATGAAAATGCATTCCTATCCTAATAGTAACAAAAAATCAATTGCAGACATATAGTTATGGAAACAAAAATAGTTCATATTTCTCAATAAGAAACTACACTAGCATACCCATACACATATACATGACAATGAATATGCCCCTACAATTGAGATCATAATACATTCAAAATTATTTCCTACAAAGACAATTGACAATAGTGACAAATTGAAAACAACTACATAAAATAACCAAATAATAATGCATTATTGAATGAACATACCATGATTCAGCTTGCCATTATATTCCTTCACATAAATAGTTCATATGCCTAAGATACAAGTACAAGCCAAGAGCCTTCCAATCTGTCCCCAAGATCAATAAATAGTTATACAAGACCCAATTTTGGGTTATCCATATCCCTTCCAACTAAGGGTTAAATTGAATTTATAACATTTTTTCATCACTTCCCTTGGGATTGTTCCTCTTTTGGACTCTTTTCTTCCTCTTCTATATCATGTAGTTACATATGTTCCTCTTCTTAGACTCTTCCGTTTTTTGACATATATGTATTCATTGGAACTTTTATGTCCCCATGCACTCCTATTAAAGTGACAATAATGAAAAAATATAAATCCATTTATATTTGATTAAAAGAAGATATATTAATAGATGTATTAATTAAAATATGATAATTTATTAATGTCAATTTGTTATTATCCAATGCCTTAAAAAATGATAAGAAGTCAACGAATACCATCCACTTAAAGGGGGAAACCTCCTTTTATAGTATATCCAATTCATAATACAATATAATATGAGATAAGATGATCCTAAGACAAGGTCTCCTTGGTATATATATAGGATACAAAGGGTACAATTATAATGAAAGGGCATGAAGGGTTCTAGTCGACATACAATTATAATACTATAGATGTAATAATTAAATACCTAGGGATTAATGAGGTTCTTTACACATAAAATGAGGCTTTGTCTAGGTATTAACATGCCCCTCCCCTTCAAACAAGTGTTGTCCTCAAAACTTGACTAATTTTTCATGTTTATGCATGAAGAACTTATCTTCCCATGTTTCCTCTTCCATTGGTAGGTTCCTCCATTTGACGAGGGACTATGTGATTGCTCGATTTCTCAGTTTCTTAATCCTTGTTTCAAGGATTGTTTCTAGTTCTAGTATTATTTTCCCTTCTTCATTAATATCTGGTAAAATAGTTTGGACTCAGATCTTGTTTCTGATTACCTTCTTGAAGAAAGAAACATGGAAGGCTGGATTTACAAGTGAAGATGGGGGAAACTCTAATTTGTAATACATACTTTCAATCCTTTTCAAAACATTATAGGGGCCATAATATTTGGGTGCTAATTTAGTTTCCTTTTTTTGTTTCTTGAGGGACATCTACTTATATGGTTGTATACTCATAAATACTCAATCCCCCACTTCAAATTCCCTTTCACCGCGATGTTGATTTTCTTTTTGTTTCATCCTATTTTGTGCCATAAGCAAATTGTCCTTCAATAGTTTGATAACCTCTTGTTCATTCCCTATGTGGTCCTCCATTGCTTGAACCTTTGTATTCCCTTTCAATGTTGATGTAATGGATGGAGGATGATATCCATAAAGTTCCAAAAATGTGGTCATTTTTTATGAAGTATGGAAGCATGTGTTGTACCATCATTCCGCTAAAGGAAACCACTTGACCCATTGTGTCTATTTATCATATGAAAAACAATGAAGATATACTTCTAGATGTTTATTCAGGATATTAGTTTTCTCATTGGATTGAGGGTGGTAAGATGATATGTGAGCCAATTGAGTACCCAAACAAGAAAATAATTCAGTCCAAAAATTTCCACTGAAAACTGGATCTCTGTCACATACAATAATCTTGGGGACTGCATGTAGATTTTGAATTGTTTCCATGAATGTTATGGCTACTATAACTTCTTTAAAAGGATGTGAAAGAGAGAAAAAATAGGCATAATTTTTCAATCGATCCACTACTACCATGATGACAATAGTTCCTTCAAATTTGGGAAAACATGTCATAAAATCCATTGAAACATATTCCCAATGTTGATGTGGTATAAATAATGGTTGTTGGAAACCAGACATCTTGATTGTTTTTACCTTATTCTATTTGTAGACTAAACATCCAGACACAAACTTTTGAACATCAATTTTAAGACCTTCCTACATTCTTGATCCTATGGTATGTTTTCAAGAATATTGAATGTCCTCCTATAAGAGAAGTGTGCAATTCTATAAGGACCTTATGTTTGAGTTGGGAATTCTTACATAAATATAGGTGTTCATTATACCATATAAAATAATTCTTCCATACAAACCCAATGAGATTGTGGATTAGAAATATCACATAGTGAACCTTCTGTTTCTTCTTATTTCCTTTAAAGGGAATCTTCCACACCATTATATTTTCGTTTTTTGTAGATGATTTCAAATTCATAAACTAGCATCTTTGTAACCCATTTTTGTTTCTCTTCTAAAGATAATCATTGCTCCAAGAAGTACTTATTTTTCATAAATGGGTTTGACTAAGTTTTTTTCCTTTAAGTTGGTTGCTTTCAAAGGAAAATTTGGTTTCTTTCAAAGGCAAGGGTCCTTCCTTCTTTCATTTAAAATTCATCAATTCCATGGAGTGAGGCATCACACATCACAATAAATGTTTTTGTAAATTCCAGTGTGGCCAGGACAAGAGTAGTACACATAGCCTCCTTAATTTTTTCAAAATATTCGAAGTCTTCTTTGGTCCAAGAAAATGCTTCCTTGTTTAATAATGTTGTTAGAGGTGCTTCTATTTGACCATAATTCTTGAAAAAATTGCGATAATATCCCGTTAACCCTAAGAATCCTCTAATTTTCTCCAAGGTTTTTGGAATCAACCATTCCCTCATAGATTAATTTTGTTAGGGTCCACTTTTACACCTTCATGAGATATAATATGACCCAAATATTCCACTTCTTAAACCCCAAAGGGACACTTTGAAGGCTTTGCATAAAATTGTTTCTCTTTCAATAGTTTAATACTATGTCAACATGTTTTACAAGTTCTTACCAATATTTTCTATAGATTAGTATGTCATCAAAAAATACTAACACAATTTTTTTAAGGAAGGGCTTGAAAATAGAATTTATCAAGCTTTGAAATGTTGAAGGTGCATTAGTAAGTCCAAATGTCATAACCAAAAGCTCGTAATGAATTTCATGTGTTCTAAAATATGTTTTAAGAATGTATTCCCACCTCATTTTTATTTGATGATATCCCAAATGAAGATCTATATTAGTAAAGAATGTTTCTCCCTACAATTCATCTAATAATTCATCAATGAAAGGGATAGGAAACTTATCTTTGATGGTAAATTTGTTGAGATATCTATAATATGGACACATATTCCATGAACCATCCTTTTTTCTAAACATTACCAGTGGTGAAGAAAAAGGAATTTGGCTAGGTTGAATGATTTTGGCCTCTAACATTTCATGGATCATGCGACCAATCTCACTCTTCTGTGCATATGGCCACCTTTAAGGCCTAATGTTAGGTGGTACACTTCCTAGTTGCAAATGAATAGAATGGTCATGATCTCTAGTAGGTGGAATACCCTTAGAAATTTCACCAAATACCTTGGAATGATTGTTGATAACTATTTGGAGGTCTAATGGAGAAGAGGGTATAAATGATTGAACATCAAGTGAGAAAAATTGTGAAAATACACCTTGGTATCCCTTTTTGAGTAATTTTGTCATGCTTTTAGAGATTATCACTTTAGAGGGTTTCCCTTGGACACCTATAAGCTCAATTTCTTTTCCATTGAGGAAAATATCATGAAACAATATTGAAAAATAAGGGCCATTGTTCCCAATGATTGTAAACATTGGACCCCTAATACGACATCAACACCACCCATTTGGATGGAAATCACAGGGTTATCCAGAAAATACTCCCCCATGTTGAGCTTGATACTATGGAATTTCCCTAAACAATTTATGTTGCCTTGATTTTAAATAATTACTTGAAGCTCTAGTGTGAGATATACAAAGTAACTGATAGCATTTTCTAGTTTGTAATTGAATAAATTATGTGTAAAACCATAATCAATCAATATTTGTGTCGACCAATTGCTGTGCCCCCACAAGTCCCACTAAAATGTTCTAAAATAGAGAATTTCAGTCGGTGCCCCCTATCAAAATTTTGGAAAGGTACTCTATCACTACCTACTTTATTTGATACTAACATGTGAAACTACTATTTTCTCATATAGTATAATTCTTAACCTTACAATAAATAGTGAAAATCAAGGCTCTTAAGCTTTTCCACTTGTTTGTTAATTGTTCCTTGTCCCAAAATACCAAATTATGATTCGAGATTGAACCTCAAAGAATATATTCACTTGTCTAAACATCCCTAAGGACTATTGGACCAATATCCATCAAGAAATTTCTCCTCATAATAAAATACATGAACAAATATAATTCATATTCTGATAGAAACTTTTTGATAGTACTATCAGAAACAATTCTATCAGAATCATTACCATCAGAAGGATTTTCACTCATGTAAAATCGACTCTGATGAATTCTTGTCTAACAGACCTTACTCAGACACAAACAATTCCACTAAGGAATGGAATGATCACCCTATTCTTACATTTCAGTTGCTTATTGGTACATAAATATACTCTATGTGTTAAGGATTTAGCACATGACTGGGTCCTGTACATAACTAACTACATTATTTGGCAATCATGAATTGGTTGATTAATCCATTTATTCACAGTCTGAAGTATCCCCATGAGCATAACATTTTTAGCAAGCATGATTCTCGAGCAAGTAACATTCCTCGACACCCTTTCCATCAGAGTCACAAAACAACGCGACCTTTCTTCTCCAATGACAAAACACTATGATCACGCCCTCGAAGAGCCTACTATCTAAGTCAGTTTTAAGCGCTACCATAATCACTAAGATTTAATACCTTCAATAGAACATGAAAGAAAGATATTAACACATTTCAAAACTTCCTATCCTCAACATGCATTTCAATTTATAAAGGGGAACATTCTTCAATACCTTCTTGTCAGACATAGAAAGTAACGTAACCCTTCCCTCTCTGACGATGATATTTTTTGAAAACACATTATTATAAAGAAATCTCGATGAAATTTATAACGTCTTATCTTCAACACACATACCAATGAGAGAAATGAATATTCTTTGATACCTTCTCATCGGAGTGAAGGAGAACCACACATATTTTCCTCCCTGACAACAACTCACTTCGATATCACTATCGCAAAAATTTTCCGCAACTAATCCTCCAATTTCAATGCCTCTGATACATAGATATAACAATCTATACCTCCAAACGCATTAATGGGGATGTTACCTTACACTTGCAAATGAAATTTCATGAACTCAACATTAATTACAAGGTTTAAGGTACTTTACATCTACATAAAACCCTTAATACCTAACTAACTCATTATGCATTCTGGTAAACTTAAAAAATATTTTCTCTACATGTCGTGGATAATGAGTTATCTTCTAATTCCAACCAAAATCTAAGATAACAGGTATGTAAATGGTTTAAATTTTTAATTGCATGTGTTGTTATATATTCTAAATAGACTTATGTGGTGTTTTGATTTTCTCCAATGGCACCAAAATGTTGGGCTCTAAAGATGTCCTAAAAACAACCTCTATGCATCAACCAAAGGTAGGTGTTGGCACAAGCATTTTACTTGTTGCCTACGTTGGTTCTTACCTTTTGTTTTCAATACCCAGCCTCCAGAGATGCAATACCTGTAAAGGAAAAACAATCGTAAAGGGAACGACAGTTGTTCTATTCAAAGGAATAGCATGACCTGCAAAAGGAACAACAATCAGAACAAAAGGAACAACAATCGTTACATTGGGCCGAACTAATGTTGAATTAATTGCATTGTAGTATTTACCCAACTATCTAATTTGTCAACCTGGGGTTCATAAACTGACGAAGCACGCACAAAGTATATGCAAGATTGAAGAGGGACTAATCTTATCTAATGTTTAAGCTACCACTGAAATTGAATCATTAATATAACACACGACTGAAATAGAATCATTAATCTAACACACGACTTGGAATTGAATTAATCTAGTTGCATAAATGAAATTAATCTAGGAATGAGAAATTGCGTGAAGGAATTAATCTAGAAATGGAGAACTACATGAAGGAAAAGCAAGTACAACATGTGAAGAGTTAAATAACACAACAACATATGTGATCTCAGGCCAATGAAGAAATATTCTATTACAATAACCAAATCAATCTTCATAACAAAATAATAAAAGCATGAAAACCAAAACCATGAATCAAAGCTAAGAATCCCTTTCTCTTTCGAATCCTAATGACTACTCTAATTCTCTACTTACAACTGAAATCTCATGAAGAGAGAGAACTCTCTTTTATACATGAGAGCCTTGAAGATAAGATAACCATCTCATTATTATAGATCCACTTTTCTCTCAACCTATTTCCCATTATTACAAAATATAATCCCTTTAAATCCTCACACATATCTCTCATATATCTTAGATAAGATATTCCAACCAAATCTCCATGATCTTCTCCTTGGAATGGCTTGAATTATCTCCTCAAATATTCAAATGGTGGAGGAAGTATTCGAGAAGTCCTTTGAATTAATCCTTCACATATTCCTACACATTACAAAGCTCACACACATTTGAGATATATATGAAAACATGTCAATTTTCTAACATTTAATCACAAAATCCCTTTTAATACTAAAATGAATAAAGTGGAGAACAATAAGGTGAAACCCAAGTATATTTATGGAAATGATATCGTGAAAGGTTAATGGGGCGATGAAATGTGAAGAATGATGAAGGGAAAGATGGATGAAAATATGACATTTCTGAGCCCCAACACTAAGGTTGAATCCAAGAGAAAAGTTGACGAGGAAGCAGAAAGAAAAATAAAGAAACAATTAAATGAAACTTAGAACAGTCTAGCTACTATGAATGTGGGAATAATTAACATCCCTCCATAGGATGTACACCTCTTATGTTCATACCAGGTAATCTAACTTTCTCCTCACAGGCACTAGAATTTGATAATGTTGTAGTAGCAGTAGGAGAATACTACTACATCTAGAAAACCAAGGGAATTGAGAAGAGAAAAAATAAGAGGAAAAGAGGGGATACAAATTTTTGCCAACCATAAATAAAGAGAGTTATTGAATGGAAGGAAGGTTTTTATCCCAAAGAGAATGACATCCAAACTACCTCTTCTCTTCATGTTTTTGCAAGATAAAATGTCATTTCTATGTATGAGATAGTTTCTTCATTAGACATATCACAGACCAGGATTACTGAGTTGGAGAGAATAGTAAATGATCAAAGGGATAACATAAATGTTGATTTCAAGAGAGAAATAAGGATTGTAAAGAACCTCCACAAGGAGGAAATGGAAAAGGTATTGCAAGAACAAAAGGATAAGGTAGAGGAAGAATTTGAAAAGAGATCCCACACAAATGAGAATTTACATAGGGAAGAATTAGATTCCCTTAAAAAGAAACACTCTAAAGAAATTCAATAAATGAAGAACAATCATACACAAGAATTGACCAATATATATGTAGAAGAGGTAGAAGCCAACAAATTTATTGAGTAGATGGAACACAAAGTCGGGGGTTTAGAACAAGAAAAGAAAATCTAGATAGAGATCTTGAAAAAACCAAAGCATGATCTATTGTCTTAGATGTAATACCCCTAGGACGAACCCCAAGTATTTTCAGTTGCATAATTAATATTCATAGGAAGAAGGGGGGATTTCCATTTACCAACTCAAAGGAAAAACATTGATGTGGTGGTGAAACACATTGATGAGAATAAGGTTACTTGGAGAGAATTTAAAAGGTATTTTCAAAAGAAATACTTCACCAAATGATACTATGATAAGAAAATGAGGGAGTTATTTGAACTCAATCTTGGGAGTATGACCATAGATGAGTATGAAAGGAGGTTTTTAGAGATGCTAAAATATGTGTCTTTCATCAAGGAAGAGAAAGTTAATATTCATAGGTACTTGAGTGGAATGCCATCATTTATCAGTGATACAATATAGTATGATGATCCCAAGACACTAGAGGAAACTATAAGAAGGGATAAAATTTTCTATGATGAACATAGAGGAAGACCAACTTTCCAAAAGCCTTGGGAAGACAAGAAGAGAAGAACAATGGAAAAGAGGAATAAGGGAACCAAGCCACCATTCTTCAAAAATAATCCTCAGGGACAACCAGCTCCTAAGGAGCCCAAAATGACAAAAACGGTGGGGAAAAGACCAAGGAACCCACCTATTCAGTGTTGGGGTTGTGGGGTAGATCACAATGTACAACAAGATGATACAATGGAGTACATGGGAAGAAATGTACCTAGGATCTATGGATCCCTAGATAACAAGAAAGTTGAGTTTCAATAACATATGATTGAAGTGGAAGTTAAGATCAACAACCAACCCATTTCTATTTTAATTGATTCGGGAGCTAGTCATAGTTACCTAGATCCTGAGATGGTGGAAAGATTTCAATTGCCAAGAAGAATCTTGGAAAACCTAGGTTGGTGTAGCTAGCTACAGGATCTAAAAGGAAAATTAATGATATGGTTAAGGCATGTTCAATGGACATGAATGGACTAAGCACCAGAGAATATTTGAACATTATATTGTTGGGCTCATATGATTTCATAATTGGTATGGATTGGTTGGACCAAAATCATGCTTTCCTAGACTTTTATAATAAGGAATTTACCTACTTGGATGAGAAAGAGAACTTGAGGACAACACAGGGAATTCCCAGGGCAGTAACCATCATAGAATTTTCATCCTTGCAGTTAAACAAAAGTTTAAGGAAAGGGTGTCAAATAGTTGCAACACATATGGAAGAGACACCTAAATATAAGGTGCTAAGTATTTAATATTATGCATTCCTAAAGGAGTATGACTATGTCTTTAAATAAATATTGGGGTTGCGACCCAAAAGAGATATTGATTTCCCCATAAATATGATTCCTGGAAAAGACCCGATATCCAAGACTCTGTATAGTATGAGTGCACCAGAATTGAAGGAATTGAAAATGCAACTTGAGGAGATTTTGAAGAAGGAGTATATGTTAGATTATGAGCTTGATTTCTTATGCAGATTAATTCTTTTATTTTCTTCAATACTTTGATTCCAGCTTAATACACTTCAACAATTCCAAATTATAATCGAATAGCAATAATTATGTAGATAAGTAAACATGCACATCAACAACACATATACCCTGGGGAAACACTGTACATGGAGAAAAACCCCAACAAACAATATTCCTTTATTGCATTAATAATGTATGATCACTTACAAATATCCACCATAAATGTTCTGCTCTTAAAGATCTTGCCAAGATGACTCTGAACTGACAAAGACTTACAATACCTTGCTGAAATACACCTTTGATATGTTTCCTCTTTATCACTGATGTGCTCCTCTATTGCTTCACTCTTAACCTGCATATGAAAAATGTGTTGCAGAACTGTGTTCAAGAACTGTCTTGCAAAACTGTATTGCAAAAACTATGTTGAGGAGATGGTTCAACCTCTTCTTATATAGGCTAAAGAAGGGAAGAGGAGAATCTCGAAATAGTATCTTGATTGCATGCATTAGTCATAACGTAGCTTCATACTTTAGTTAGAACTTAGAACTAGACTTGAGATTGGTTACAACTCAACATTACACTTTAGTTCAAACTTAGAACTAGACTTGAGATTGGTTACAACTCAGCGTTATACTTTAGTTCAAACTTAGAACTATACTTAAGACTTTAGTTGCAACTCAACATTACACTTTAGTTCTAGACTCAAGACTTTAGTTGAAACTCAACATTACACTTTAGTTCTAAACTCAATACTTTAGTTGCAACTCAACATTACACTTTAGTTATAAATAGAACTAGACTCAAGACTTTAGTTGCAACTCAACTTTACACTTTATTTCTAACATAGAACTAGACTCAAGACTTTAGTTACAACTCTTGACAAGGAAATTCGAAATTCTCTTCATGGTGGATAATGTTTACGCGTGCCAACGCACTAGATCAATACAATTACATCATTTCCAATATTAGGAATATCATTTGTTTCTAGCTCATAGGAATTTTATATTCAACCTAACTTTTTCTATATACCTTGAATTTTGCTCATGGCTCACAAGGTTTGACTAGGCTCACAGAGGTTGTATGTTCCCCCTGACTTTTGCACTAGTCTGTCTATGCTCACAGAGGTTGTACGTTCCCCCTGAATTTTTCACTAGATTGCCTATGCTCACAGAGTTTGTACAATCCCCTTGACTTTTGCATTAGACTCACATAGCATCTCGTTCGTCCTGACTTTTGGTTTGACTCACAGAGGTTGTTTGTTCCCCCTGGCTTTTGTCAATACCTCACAAGACTGGTTGATTCTCCAAATCTCCCTGGCTAACCTCAAGGTGGCCCATATGGCCTCTCATTGGAGAATGACTATCAATGTTGCCAAATTTAACACTCCCTCTTAGTGAGGGAGTCATTCTTAGCCACACCAAGATTGCCTCTTAGCTGCACAAACTGTCTCGAGGTTAGAGGCTTGGTCAGGATATCAGGTACCTACTCGCTCTTGGATATGTACTGTAACTTTACAGTTTTTCTCTGGACCAAGTCTCAGATGTAGTGGTACCTCATGTCAATATGTTTTGACCTGTCATGAAATACTGGGTTCTCTATCAATTTTATGCAACTTTGATTATCACAGTGAACCACCGTCGTCTCGATCTTGTCACCAAACAACCGAGAAACCAATTTTCTGAGCCATATTGCTTCCTTGCTAGCATCACTTGCTGCAATGTACTCAACCTCTTTTGTACTCTGTGCAATGGATCCCTGCTTTCATCTCGACCAAGAGATCATAGTGGATCCTAAACTGAAGCAGTATCCAGAAGTACTCTTCCAATCCATTGGGCTTCCTGCCCAGTCAACATCTGCATACCCATGCAGAAATAAACCACCACTGGATGTATATCTCAGACCATAAGTAATGGTCCCTCTGAGATATCTCAAGATGTGCTTTGCTGCCACCCAATGTCTTTGTCTCGGTTCAGTCATGAACTAACTCATTGCAATCACTGCATAGCATATATCTGGCCTAGTGTGGATCATGTACATCAATGATCCAATCAACTACCTATACATGGTGGGATCCACGAAATCTGAACATGTATCAGAATCATGCATCTTCTTCAGGTTGGTAACTATCGGAGTAGACATGGATTTGCAATCCATCATACCAAACCTCTTTAGTACATCCACTGTGTATTTTCCTTGTACCAGAAATATCTTTCCCTGACTCTGCCACACTTCCAATCCTAGGAAGTAATGCATCAAGCCTAAGTCTTTCATCTTTAATTATGAGGCTATATCCCTCTTACACTAGGCTATTAGCCCTTCATTTACTATTATAAAGAGATCATCAACATATAGGATTAGTATAACAGGTTGGTTACCTCTTACCTTGAAGTATAGATTTGCATCAGCATCACTTTTCTGAAAGCCCAGGCTTTTAAGAAAGCCATCAATCCTATCATACCAAACTCTGGGAGCCTGGTTAAGACCATACAAGGCCTTCTTTAGCTTGCATACATGAGTGCCTTTATTATGTAGTATAAAACCATATGGTTGCTCCACAAAGACCTCATGTTCAATCTTTCCATTCAAGAATGTTGTTTTTACATCAATCTGATGTAGTTTCCAACCAAGTACGAAAGCTAAAGAAATAATAGCTCGAATGGAGGCATACCTGGCTACAGGAGCAAAAGTCTCTTCGTAGTCGATTCCTTATTTTTGAGTGAAGCCTTTGGCTACAAATCTTGCTTTGAACTTTTACACACTTCCATCAGCTGCATGTTTGATAATACGGATCCATTTGGAAGAAACCATTGATTTGTCTTTTGGCCTTGGCACAATGTCCAAAACATTGTTCTTTATAATAGACCTGTATTCCTCAAGCATGGCATCCTTCCATACTTGTAATTTATCTTCTTATTCAAATGAATAAGGTTCAGAATCACTAATGCTTCTCATCAGTGCAACATAGCCTCCAAACCTATGAGGCATCTTCCTTTCCCTGAAAGTTCTTTTGGGAGCAACTATCCTTTCTACTTCCTGCACTATTTCTTTAAGAGACAATGGCTTCCTTTTGGCTGGAGGCTATTCAAGATTTCTTTATTACACTTCAACGAGTTCTAGGGGCTCATTACTTGGCCCTTCACGAGGTTCCTCCCTCTGATCATCTGAATTTTCATTTTCATAAGAGGGTGAAGCTAGTTGAACTGCTTCTGAATCCTACTGAAGCTCTCTAGATTTCTTAAATGTGGCTTCCTCATGGAAAGTCACATATCTTCTTACCTCTATTTTCCTCTAACCTGGTACATAAATCCTGTAAGCTTTGGAGTTCTCACTGTACCCCACAAAAGCCCCTTTCTTTCCTGAGGGTTCCATCTTTGTCCTATTTTCCTTAGGGACATGAATATACAGAGGACATCCAAATATCCTTAGATGCCCTACTTCAGGTTTGACCCCTGAGAAGACTTCTTCAGTAGTATTTTCCTTCAAAATAGAATGTGGACACCTTTTCTGAATATACATGGTAGTGGAGGTAGCTTCTGCCCATAAAGAATTTGGCAGATCCTGTTCAAACATCATTTCTTTTGTTGCCTCACAAATAGTGTTGTTTTTCCTCTCAGCAACACCATTTTGTTTAGGGTTATATGGCATGGTCAATTGTCTCTTGATACCTGTTGACTTGTAGAAATCCTCAAACTGAAGAGATTCAAACTCTCCTCCATTGTCTTTTCTAAGGATTCTAATGTGTTTCCCTGTCTGCTTTTCAATAAAGGCTTTATACTCTTTGAATTTATCAAATGTGTCACTTTTATCTTTAAGAAAATATATCCAACATTTTCTTGAGTAATCATCAATAAAAATGACATAATACAAACAACCACTAAATGAGGGATATGGCATGGGACCACATACATCAGAATGAACCAGAACTATGATKCCCTGAGCTCTGTTGTCACTACTAGGAAATGCTTCTTTATATTTTTACCTAGCATGCATCCCTTACAAATTTCATTTTTACTAAGAGAAATAGAGGGCATGCCACATACCATGTTCTGTAGATCTGGAAGAGATTTGTAATGAAGATTTCCAAGTCTTATGTGCCACAACTCACTGGAGCTACTCACATCATGAGCCAATGCTTGAACTGAATGTCCTGACATGATGTACATTCCTCCACTGTGAGTTCCAATGAGTTTTTCTATACTTAAGTGGCTACCTTTATCCCATAGCAGTGCCTTCCTATCCTTGAAGATCACTCAATATCCCTTGTCCTCAAGGGTTGCAACTGATAGTAGATTCTTCTTGAGCCCTAGAACATATAATACTTCATCAACATGAAGTCTAGCCCCAGATTCCAAACTGAAGGAGATAGAGCCTACTCCCTCTATCTTGTAACATTTTTCATCCCCAAGCTCGACCTTCTCTGCAAAATATTTTGTCTCAAAATCTGAGAGAATCTCCTTGTACCATGTCATGTGCTTTGATGCACCATTGTCTACTAACCAAGTTTTCGGCCCCATGGAAACTAAACTTGATAAAGCAGAAACCAAATAATATTATTTCCTATTTTCTTTCTCATTAGAAGGAATTTTCTAATTTCTTTTGGATTCATCATCCTCGACAGTTGAGGCATGATGTTTCCCTCTCCTATGATATTTCTTTCTAAACCAACAATCTTTAGCAAAATGACCCAACTTATTACAACTAAAGCATTTAATCTTAGATGTATCAATATTCTTTCCTTTGAATGTACCTTTGATGTTTGGCTTCCATTGAGAGCCTTTCTAGAAAGTGCCTTTCTTCTTTCCCTTGAATATTGATGCTAAAGTTGAGATCTCTTCTTTTGTTGGCTCTTTCCTAGTAGCTGTGTGACTCTCCTCCTGCAGGAAATCATGCCATAACCTCTCAAACGTGGGTTGAATCTCTCTCCCACTTACACTAGAAAATAAGGTCTCCCATGAATAAGGAAGACCGTCAAAAATGGTTTTCACTAAATCATCATCGTCCACTGTCACCCCTGTGACCAAAAGCTGATCTCTGATCTGAGCTATCCTGGAACATAAAGATTCCATTGATTCACCTTTCTCCATCTTCAAATACTTAAGCTTGTGCTTAAGTTTCCTCTTCTGAATTGGAGCATGTTTCTCATACAGATTCACCAAGGTATCCATACAGTCCTTGTCAGTCATCAACGAAGTCATTCTAGGCTTTATACTGTCTTTGAATGAGTCAAAGATGATTCTCTTGGCCTTTGCTTGAATCTTCATGAAATCCGTTCTTCCTACACTATTCATTGGTTCCTCCACCATTGTGGTCACATACTACTCAAGATCATGCTCTTGCAATATATTTGTTATACGGAGCTTCCACACATTTAATTTGGTAGCTCCTTCGAGCCTATCTTCGGCCCTGACTAAAATGGAGGATGCCATGGTCCTCACACTGGAAAATTAATCAAGCTCGCTTGGATCTATGTGTACCTGTTGTTTCACTTCAACATGTTTAACACGCCCTAAGCTCTGATACCATGTTAGATTATGCGCTTGATTTCTTATGCAGATTAATTCTTTTATTTTCTTCAATACTTTGATTCCATCTTAATACACTTCAACAATTCCAAATCATAATCGAATAGAAATAATTATGTAGATAAGTAAACATGCACATCAACAACACATATACCCTGGGGAAACCCTGTACAGGGAGAAAAACCACAGCAAATAATATTCCTTTATTGCATTAATAATGTATGATCACTTACAAATATCCACCATGAATGTTTCACTCTTAAAGAGCTTGCCAAGATGACTGTGAACTGACAAAGACTTACAAGACCTTGCTGAAATACACCTTTGATATGCTGCCTCTTTATCACTGATGTGCTCCTCTATTGCTTCACCCTCAACTTGCATATGAAAACTGTGTTGCAGAACTGTGTTCAAGAACTGTCTTGCAAAACTGTATTGCAAAAATTGTGTTGAGGAGAGGGTTCGACCTCTTCTTATATAGGCTGAAGAGGGAAAGAGGAGAAGCTAGAAATAGTAACCTGATTGCATGCATTAGTCATAACTCAGCTTCATACTTTAGTTCTAACTAAGAACTAGACTTGAGATTGGTTACAACTTAGCATTATACTTTAGTTCAAACTTAGAACTAGACTTGAGACTGACATGCTTTAGTTCGAACTTAGAACTAGACTTAATACTTTATTTGCAACTCAACATTATACTTTAGTTCTAGACTCAAGACTTTAGTAGCAACTCAACATTACACTTTAGTTCTAAACTCAAGACTTTAGTTTCAACTCAACATTACACTTTAGTTCTAAATAGAACCAGACTCAAGACTTTAGTTTCAACTCAACATTACACTTTAGTTCTAACATAGAACTAGACTCAAGACTTTAGTTACAACTCTTGACAAGGAAATTTGAAATTCTCTTCATGGTGGATAATGTTTACACGTGCCAATGCACTAGATCAATACAATTACATCAATTGCAATACTAGGAATATCATTTGTTTCTAGCTCATAGGAATTTTATATTCAACCTAAATTTTGCTATATACCTTGACTTTTTCTCATGGCTCACAAGGTTTGACTAGGCTCACAGAGGTTGTATGTTCCCCCTAACTTTTGCACTAGTCTGTCTATGATCACATAGGTTGTATGTTCCCCCTGACTTTTTCACTAGACTGTCTATGCTCACAGAGGTTATACATTCCCCTTGACTTTTGCATTAGACTCACATAGCATCGCATTCGTCTTGAATTTTGGTTTGACTCACATAGGTTGTTCATTCCCCCTGGATTTTGTCAATACCTCACAAGACTGGTTGATTCTCAAAATCTCCCTAGCTAGCCTCAGGGTGGCCCATATGGCCTCTCATTGGAGAATGACTGTCGATTCTTCCAAATTTAACAGTATATATGACCAAGTGTGTCACTCGGGGGTGCCCCAGTGTTGTTTGTGAAAAATAAGGATGGTAACTTGATTCTTTGCATTGAATTCAAAAAGTTGAACAAGGTAACTGTGAATAAAAAGTATCCTTTTCCAAGGATAGATGACCTCTTTTATCAACTGAAATATGCTAAGATATTCTCCAAGATTGATATCAAGTTAGGTTATCATCATGTGAGAATTAAAGAAGAAAACATCAACAAAAATACCTTCAGAGTAGGGTATGGCTATTATGAGTTCATTGTGGTGCCATTTGGGTTATCAAATGCACCAACTGTCTTCATGTGTTTAATGAATGGTATTTTCAGGGACTACTTGGATAAGTTTGTCATTATTTTTTTGGATGGAATTCTTATATATTCTAATTCTAAAGAAAAGAATGAGAAACACTTGAGGACAGTGTTATAGGTATTGAGGGAGTATCAATTGTATGTCAAATTGAGAAAATTTTCATTCTAAAAGAAGCAAATTCATTATTTGAGCCATATCATTTCAGAAGAAGGGATAATAGTGGATCTAGAAAAGATAAGGGCCATTGAAGGGTGGCCAACACCAAGGAATGTCTTTGAGGTGAGATCATTCATGGGACTTGTAGGTTACTACAGAATATTTATTGAGGAATTCTCAAAGATTGAACACCCAATCACGTCCTTGCAAAATAAGGGTGTGAAGTTCGAATGGACATCGGGTTGTGAAAGAAGTTTCCAACACTTGAAATATTTTTTGACCAATGCACCAATTTTGAGAATTGTTGCTTCTAATGAATATTTTATAGTGTGCACTAATGCAGGTAAATAAGGACTTGTTGGAGTTCTTAGTCAGAATGGGCATGTGGTTTTCTATGAATCAAGAAAATTAAAAGAGCATGAAAGATGCTATGCTTCTCATGACTTAGAATTGGCTTCCATATTGCATGCCCTGAATATGTAGAGGCACTACCTCATGGGAAAAATATTTGAGTTGAGGAAAAGCCATAGTGGTCTGAAATATTTATTTGGATGACCAACTTTAAATGCAAGGAAATTCAAATGGTTGGAATTCCTCAATGAATATGACTTCGATATAAAGCATATCAAACATAAAGAGAACAAAGTGGTTTATACACTCAATATAAGGGTGCACGAGATGCATTCTACATCCATTAGCATGTATCTAACTAATTTGAAAGATAGAATTCTAGAATCTGCAAAATCAGATCAACAGTACATGGAAATAAAGGAACAATTTCAACAAGGTAATTTACAACATAAAATTGAAGACTACAAGCTGGAAAATGATGAAATTCTCATGCATAGGGGAAAAATTTATGTGCCAACTTCTTAAGAATTGAAAAATATGATATTAAAATAAATGCATAATACACCTTATGTTGGACACCCAGGTTACCAAAAAACTATTACATTTGTCAAGAGCCAATATTATTAACTAGGCATGAAGAAAGGATTTGTTGATTTTATTTCCAGGTGTTTGGGATGTCAAAAGGTCAAGGATGAGCATAGACACCCAACTGGGTTTCTACAACCATTATCCATTGCTGAGTGAAAATGAGAATTTTTAATAATGTATTTCATCACCAAGCTTCACGGAACAAACAAGCAGCACGATTCCATCATGGTAGTTGTGGATAAGCTTACTAAAGTTGCCACTTTATTCTAGTGAATCTCACTCATAAGGAAACTAAATTTGTTGATATTTATATGAGAGAAATCGGTAGGCTACATGGTGTGCCTAAGACAATTGTATCTGACAAAGATCCCAAATTTACATCAAATTTTTGGAAGGGATTATTCAAGGGATTTGGAACAAATCTGAATTTTAGCGCATCCTATCATCCAGAGTCAGATGGGAAAACAAAAAGGGTAAATCAAGTGATAGAAGACATGCTAAGGATGTATGTGATGGATAGACAATCAAAATGGGAGGATTATTTTCATTTGGTGGATTTTTCTTAAAACAATGGGTATCAAACATCTCTAAAGATGAGCCCATTTGAGGCACTTTATAGTAGAAAGTGCAACACACCTATGAGTTAGGACAACCCTACAGACAGAGTAGTGGTTCAACCATAATTTCTTAGGGAAATGGAAGAGAAGATGCTGAAAATAAAACCAAATTTAAATGTTGCTCAGGATGGGAAGAAAAATTATGCTAATAGAGGAAGAACTCACAGAGAGTTGAAAGTGGGTGACCATGTGTTCTTAAAAGTAAATGCCAATAGAATTTCTGTGAAGTTAGGAAATTGTTCAAATCTAAAAGCACGTTATTATCGATCGTTTGAAATTCTAAAGAGAATCGGTCTTGTTGCATACATGCTTTCCTTACCTGCATCGATGTGTATTCATAATGTATTCCATGTATCGTTTCTTAAAAAGTATGTACTGGATGTTAATCATGTCATTGATTGGAATATGATTCGAGTAGAGAAAGAAGGCGACTTTCAAGTGAAATCGGTTTGTATATTGGATTGGAATATCAAGCATCTCCATAATCGAGCCATAGATCTAGTAATGGTCCAATGGACCTGGTACAGTCTTTAGGATGTAACTTGGGAGCATGAGGATGCTACGCAGGAAGAATACCTGCATCTTTTTGAAGAATTTTGAATTTTTTTATTGTACATGTGTATATAATGCACTGAGGATAATGCATAAATAAGGGGGAGGGGAATGTAGTATGTGACATCCCCGGCCACCTAGGGCGGGCCACTATACATGAGAGAATGCTTTCTTTCTCTCTGCTCAACGTATTGTAACATACCCAGCATCCAACTGAGCTATGCCACATAAATTTTTCGAACTGCATGAAATTAAAACATATACACAGAGAACTCTTGTAGAAGCTTTATATATAAAACGTAAACAGACAATTACATTTTGTAAATGCACAGATTCATACTAAAATAAAAGTAAACGTATACATGCATCATATACAGGAAACAACCATAAATATATAGACAATTATAACCACACATAGGATAAACCCACAAAAATAAACACGTAAATAATAATGCAGCATGTAAATTTATTACACAATTGACACTTATCTGTGTAAGAATATCACCAACTATGTGCAGAAATTCCATGAACCTCCCAGCATTAGACAACACTACTCATCACTCTCAGTAGTGGGTCACCCCCGAGTTGGGACTAAACTCCACCCGGTTAAAGGGATTCCTAACCAGGATAAAGGATCATAAACAAAAGGAAAGACTATGTCACAGGTGCCAACTCAAATTAACAACCTATAGTCCCTCATTCTTCACATGCCTGTCCCACCCCAGGAAGTGTGCCCATTCTCTGCTCAACATTCCTTCATCTTCTCCACTTCCTTTCCGAGCTTCATCAACAGGCTGGACAGGAAGTCTCAGAGCCCTCTACTTGTAGTTTAGCACCTTCAGGAAATCAATTCTCAACAATTTTCTCACCCAGAGAGAAATTGATCATGGGCCTGACAACCTGCATCTTTAATATCCCACAGGCCTGAAAACATGCTTCTTTAGTCTATCTCCCAAGCTAACCAGCTACACAAATAGGTATCGATATAGATTCAGGTTCAGGTACAGTGATAGGAAGGTATGGAGGATAGCTCAATGAGTGTGTGAAAGATCATGGAAAATGGTTGCATGGATGATCAAATGATGGAAGGAATGATGGAAAATATGGGAAAATGAACTAAGTCCAAACAATATGTATGCATGTCCCCAACTTGAAACTTGTCATGTTGGGAGCTACTTTGGCCCACTTGTCCCCATCCTTAGAACTTAGGATAAAATAATTATCCATACTTTATACTTTAATAAATACTAATATAATATTCCTTTTTGTCTTAAGCTCCCTAGCTTAGCCCTTTTCCTTAACTTTTATCCTCCATCCTTTCCCTAACTAGTGGAGTTTAGTCCCCCATCTCTTTTATCATGTTCGGTCTGCGTGCAGTGATGTATTTTATATTAATGCTGAGACATATACAAAAGTAGGTGCATTGGCCTTTAACATCTAGGCTCTCTGGCCTAATAATCATAAAATTGGCTCACCATCCTATAAAACAAAACATATACACAAAGGCTCCCTAGCCTAAAAATCGCACGCACTTAAGTTGTTGTGTGAAGTATCCTGGAATGTGCCCATTTCATCATTTTACTGCGTAGTACATGCACGTACTATGCCATGAAAGGTGCATACAAAATGATATCAAACAATTCACCAGCTTAAGTACATTTTCATTTACAATTGGGTTTGGCCTAGGGATATTACAGTCCCATCTCCATAAATATGCACTGTCCTCAATGCATCATGTACACACATACAACAAAATTTTCGAAAATCCTCAAAAAAATGCGATTATTCTGCCCACATTGCATCCTCATGCTCCCAAGTAGCATCCTTAGGACCGTACAAGGTCCATTGCACCTTTATAAGTCCTATGGCTCAATTCTGGAGGTGTTTGATTTTCTGGTCCAGAATGTGTTCGGGATGCAGTTGGAAAGTGCCTTCTTGCGGTGGTGAATCACATTCCAATCAATAACATGATTAGCATCAGGTATATATTTCTTGAGCAATGATACATGGAATACATTATGAACAGACATAGATGCAGGAAATACAATCATATAAGCTATTGGACCAATCCTTTCTAGGATTTCAAACGGCCCACAATAGCGAGCTACCAACTTTGAACAATTTCCCAACTTCAGGGAACTTCTGTTGGCTTTCACTTTCAAGAATACATGGTCCCTAACTTTAAATTCCCTATGAGTTCTTCCCCTATCAACATAGATTTTCTTCCTGTCTTGGGCAACCTTTAAATTTTTTTTTTTATTTTCAACATTTGCTCCTCCATTTCCTTGGGTAAATCTGGCCCAACCACTGCTCTATCTGTTGGCTTATCCCATCTTACTGGTGTGTTGCACTTTCTTCCATAAAGTGCCTCAAATGGGCTCATCTTTAGAGATTCTTGGTACCCATTGTTATAAGAAAACTCTACCAAGTGTAGGTAGTCTTCCCATTTTGATGGTTTATCCATCACATAAATCCTCAACATATCTTCAATCACTTGATTCACCCTCTTTATTTGTCCATCTGATTATGGATGATAAGATGTACTAAAATTCAAATTTGTTCCAAATCCATTAAATAGTCCTTTCCAAAATTTTGAGGTAAATTTTGGATCTCTATCAGACATAATTGTCTTGGGTATGCCATGTAATCGAGTTATTTCTCTCATATAAACATCAACAATGTTGGCAGCCTTGTGAATGAGCTTAATTGGAATAAATTGGGCAGCTTTAGTAATCTTATCTACCACTACCATGATAGAATCATGTTTCTTGTTTGTTCTGGGCAGTTTGGTGATGAAATCCATTGTTACAACTTCCCATTTCCACTCAGGACTGGGTAATGGTTGTATCAAACCAGCTGGGTGTCTATGCTCAGCCTTTACCTGTTGAAATTCCAAGCATTTGGAAATAAAATCAGCAACTTCTTTCTTCATCCCTGGCCAATAACATTGGCTCTTGACAGCTGCAATAGTTTTTTGATAACCTAGGTGCCCAACATAAGGTACATTATGCATTTCTCTCAATATCAGATTTTTCAATTCATGAGAATTTGGTACATAAATTCTTCCCCTGTACATGAGAATTTCATCATTATCTAGCTTGTATTCTTCAATTTTCTGCTGTAAATTACCTTGTTGCAATTTTGCCACTAATTCCTTGTATTGAAAATCTAAATTTGCAACCTCAGAAATTTTGTGTTTCAAATATGATTGATACATGTTGATGGTTGAAGCATACAATTCATGCACTCTTCTGTTGAGTGCATCAGCCACTTTGTTCTCTTTCCCCTTGATATGCTTTATATCAAAGTCATATTCACTTAGAAATTCTAACCATCTTCTTTAACTAGCATTTAGAGCTGCCTGATCAAATAAATATTTTAGACTATTATGTTTTGTCCTCAGCTCAAACCTTTTCCCCATGAGGTAGTGTCTCCATTTCCTCAAGGCATGCACTATGGCTACCAACTCTAAATCATGAGTGGCATATTTTCTTTCATGCTCCTTCAACTTCCTTGATTCATAACATATAACAAACCCATTTTGATTGAGGACTCCACCAAGTCCTTCTTTACATGCATCTGTGCATACAATGAAGTCTTCATTTGGGTCTGCGATCCTTAGTATTGGAGCACTTGTTAACAATTGCTTCAAGTGTTGGAAACTCTTTTCAAAATCCAATGTCCACTGAAACTTCACACCCTTCTTTTGAAAGAAAGTGATTGGGTGTGAAATCTTTGAGAATCCTTCAGTAAATCTCCTATAGTACCCTGCAAGGCCCATGAATGATATTACCTCTGTCACATTCTTTAGCGTTGACCATTCTCTAATGTCTTCTATCTTCTCAGGATCCACTGTTATCCCATCTTTTGAAATGATATGCCCCAAATAATGAATCTGCTTCTAATAAAATGAGCACTTGCTCAGTTTGGAATACAACTGATGCTCCCTTAATACTTGAAACAACATCCTCAATTGTTGCTCATTTTCTTCTTCTAACTTGGAATATAAAAGGATGTCATCCAAAAAGACAATGACAAACTTGTCTAAATATTCTCGGAAAACACCATTCATTAAGAACATGAAAACAACTGATGCATTTGACAACCCAAATGGAACAACTGTGATCTCATAATGACCATATCTTGTCCTGAAGGCAGTCTTGCTGATATCTTCCTCCTTAATCCTTACTTGATGGTATCCTGATCTTAGATCTATCTTTGAAAATATCTTTGCATCCTTCAATTGATCAAAGAGATCATCAATCCTTGGCAGAGGATACTTGTTCTTTATAGTCACTTTATTCAACTGTCTGAAATCAATGTACAATAATAATGTTCCATCTTTCTTCTTCAAGAAAGAGACTAGGGAACCCCAAGGTGACACACTTGGGCGTATATCCCGTTCTTCAAAATCTCTTCAAGTTGCATTTGCAATTCCTTCAATTCTTTTGTACTCGTTCTGTAAGGAGTCTTCAACATTGGAGCTGCTCCAGGCATTAAATTAATAGAGAAATCAATATCTCTCTTTGGGGGTAGTCCTGGTACCTCCTTGAACACATCTTCAAACTCTTTTAGGACTGCATGATCTTCCAAATTTGGCACCTTATCTTTAGGTGTCTCTTCCATATGAGCTGCAAATATTTGACACCCTTTTCTATAACATTTCTTCAACTGCAATGCTGAAATTTCTCTGATGGTCACTGCTTTGAGAATTCCCTACACTTTCCTTAGGTTCCCTTCCTCATCCAAGCAAGTAAATGCCTTGTTATGACAGTCTAGGATAGCATGATGTTGGTCCAACCAATCCATCCAAATTAGACAATCATAAGAACCTAAAGGAAAGATGTTCAAATCTTCCCTGGTGTTCAGTCCATTCATGTCCATAAGACATGACTTAACCATCTCATTAACTTTCCTTTTGGCTCTGGTAGCCAGCTACACCAACCAAGATTTTCCATGCTTGCTTCTTGGCAAATGCAAACTTTCCACCATCTTAGGATCTATATAACTATGACTAGCTTCTGAATCAATTAAAATAGCAATGGTTTGGTTGTTGATCATACCTTCCACTTCAATCATATGTGATTGATACTCTTCTTTCTTGTTTTCCAAGGCTGCATAGATCCTTGGTACATTTATGCCCATGTACTCAACTATTTCATCTTGTTGTACATTGTGAACATTCCTCACGTTTTCACCTTTGTGGGGACAATCTCTGAACATATGATCTCCTTTACAACCCCAACATTGAATAGGTGGTTTCCTTGGCCTTTGACCCCTTGTCTCAAACATTCTGGGTTTTCTAGAAGTTGGTTGTCCCTACGGATTATTTTTGAAGAATAGTGGTTTAGTCCCCTTCTTCCTCTGATACATCTTGAATTCATTTTGGCCCTCCCAAGATTTTTGGATAGTTGGCCTTGATTTTTGCTGATCATATAGGAATTTAACTCACCTTATGATCTCCTCCAAAGTATTGGGATCATCATACTATATTTTGTCACTGATGATTGATGCCAATCCACTCAAATACCTCTGAATATTAATTGTCTCATCCTTGATGAAAGAAACATACTTCAACAATTCTAAAAACCTTCTCTCATATTCATCTATGGTCATACTCCCAAGATTGAGTTCAAAGAACTCTTTCATTTTCTTGTCATAGTATCTCTTACTCAAGTATTTCTTCTCAAAATACTTCTTGAATTCCCTCCAAGTAACACTTTTCTCTTTAAGGTGTTGCACCTGCACAATTTTATCCCACCACATGGATGCCTTTCCCTTGCGTTTATAGATGGAAATTCTTCCTTCTGCATGAGTTGAATAATTATGCAATTGAAAATACTTTCTCATGCCCAGCAGCCATGTCTCTGCATCTTCATCCTTCTTGTGCTCACCATCAAATGTAGGAGGTTTGATTTTGTTCATTTCTCCTCGTAGCTCATCCAACCTAGACCTCTTATGCTTCCTGAGAGGGGATCAACTTGAGTTGTTGTTTTTATTCTTATTGGAATTCCTCGGGGAGTGATGGTGATGTCTACTAACACTTCTTTCTTATCTTTTCTCATCAGGAGACATGTGACTTCCTGATTTACTTGAGCCACTCTCCCTATCCAATTTCTTTTCTATTTTGTTCAAAATCTGCATTAAATTCATGTTGAAGTCATCTTGCTTCTCCTTGGCTCTCATAAGCCTTTCATTATCATATTTATGTCCTTGCACATCCTTCTGCAAATTTTTAATGGTCTCTACCATATTCATGTTTTCATCCCTTCCTTCTCCATGTCCATTGGAGTTTGTTCCTTCAATGCCCAAATGGATATCCATCCCCCTAATCGCATCTTCCTGGTTGTAAGTCCCTTGTGCCTCTTCCATTCCTATGGACTCTGTATTGATCCTGATCCTGATCTAGTTGTTGTTAACTCTGCAAAATGTGCATCCAACAAAACTTTGTCAGGCTAACTGTTTCAATAATTTTCATGAAAATATGAACCATTCTGGTTCAATAATATATCATAATTCTTTCTTCTGTTTTCCTGGAAAATTGAATGCCCAGATCAATTTTCTGCGTGAATAGTTATACTATACTTTTGAATACCTTTCCAATGCCTTCTCCCATGCTCAATTCTGAGTCTTGAGAAAAAAATTATGGCTATTAGAAATTTTCCCATTAATTTTTCTGTTCATTTTTCATCTTGGCACAACTCTGTGCTATAATTATGCAATTTCACACCTACTCCATTGGATTTTTCATAGGATCTCAATTAATTTTCTTCATATACATATTATGCACACTCTTTCCAAGTTTCATCTCTTTCTGGGTTCTGGGATGCTAGTTATAGCCTGCTGAAGTTCTAGGCCAATTCGTGTTTTTAGTCTGGAATGCTATAGGTACCTTTGTTTCCCTTTAAAACATCTTTAACATGCCCAAAATTTTAATTCATTTCTGTAAATTTATTTTATGGTTCAATATATTTCCATTAAGTGCTCCTGCACCTCAATCGGATTCCAGAGTAGAAAGTTATGGCTCTTTGAAGTTAGTTGGGTCTTAAAATTTACCCTCCACTAATTGTGTGGTAACTTTCTCATAAAAGTTTCATTTGACGAACGGTTTACACCATTATAAAGATATTTCCGAGCTATTTTATTTAAGATATAGAGACAAAGTGTACCTTGGTACACTGGTATACTCTGTTCTCGTGGTTTTTGAATACCTAAAAACGCTCTTAAGGGCCTCAAAAGCGCGTTGCAAAAAGATGACTTTCAAATAGTATAAAATGTTGCAGAATTTCACTACTTTTTTGTTGTTTTTCACCCTCCAAAAAAATTCACGTGCACAATTTTCAAACTATACACCCATATATAGCATGCGCAACAACACCACAAGGTAATCCATGCTCTCATTCCTTTGAGCACCCAAAACTTATACAAACCACAACAGACGGAAATGACTACAAAAATAAACTCTATCCCAACAACATGGTATATAAAGAAATGTACAAGAAAGATAAGAAAGAGGCATACCTCGTCCATATGTTCGATGATGTCCACCGTTGAGCACTTTGACCCAAATCTATATACCTACAACAATTTCTCAACAAACAAGCAAAAACAAGCATATGGTGGAAATATAAAAGGTTAGCACATTAGATAGCATAATCCATCAATATACATAACAAATACGCCCATGGATAATAACTCATATATTTGTAAGATACCAGTTGGAAAGGAAAGGAGTATTTCTATTAATAAATGATCAGCAGAAGTGAAAATATTACAGACTTCCGTGTCGACACAGTTTGGAACCGAGAAACCAAGTTCCTTCCAGCTGGGCCTCCACCAAAGGAAAGCTCATATAAGGGAGACAATGAGGTTCTCCATCAATGAGGGAAGAGCTTGGGGGCTAAACACTGTGTTCAGACTTACAGGACAAAGGGATGTAGACTCAATATGAAGAAAATAATTTCTCCACAGTAACTGTGCTCTCAAAGTTGAATTCTCTCCTCCTTTTCCATAGCTCGTAATTGGCCTCTTTATAGCCTTAAAAATGAAACTAAAGGGCCAAGTAGGAACATTTCTAGTATATGGAAGGCTAAGGATCAAAGATCTACTGTCGTGACATGGAAACCCAACATTTAATTATGATTTTCTGGAAAAAAATCTCGATGTATGCTGGTTGTAGTGGAGCAGCCTACATATACGCTTGTTGTATAGGGTGCAAGATGCGTATAAGTGGAAAAATTTACATTTTTGTCTTTGTATTTTAGCAACAGGGAAGACAATTCTGCATAGGGACATGGAATAAGGCCCTCTCTACAAGATTGCATAGGGTGAGGTAAATCTTTCTCTAACAGATGCCCCCTAATGTGTGAGGTCAGAAGAGTATCTGCGATGGCCGAAATACATTATAAATAACCCAAAAGTGGAGTGGTAGAGAACCAGATGGACAAACTCAATTTATCATTACATTCTTCACTGACTTTGCATACATGGCTGCGAAAAATTACACTGCAGATCCATGTGAAAAATATACCAAATAAGTGTCTGTGGCCATGAATAGGCAAATACAAATGATGTTATATGCCAATAGTTGTCATAGTCACGAACAAGGCCCAGTACAATCAGTCTCAAAACCAATATGAAGATATTTGTATACCATGGAGTGCAATCTAATCTCCCATGATCACTGAAGTCATATAGGTACTGGTCCAATGAAAAGGAAGCAACAACTCAGGAAAGTTGCAACCACATAGTGATGTCTTGAAGTCTTCTACACAATCTGCCAAAGGTGCAAGTCTACATCATGTGAATAAAGGAGTTGAGGTCGAACATAATGAGACATCGTTTGATTACCGGTCATTGATGTATACTGTTAACAAACGCAAGACAACCTACTGATAATGAAAGTAGGTATCAAGGAACCGATTACATTCTTACAAGTGTGAATAAAGGAGTCGGTGTCGAACACCTGAAGAATCCATCGATCAAGAGACATTGATGTATTACCATTTGTTGATGGAGAGAGAGCCTGCCACTGATGACTGGAAGCCTCAAGGTACTCATAAGACACTAGGTCCCATTTCCAGAATAAATGGGCTGAAGTCGATGGAAAGAGACCTCCTGAAAAGAGAGCATTAAGGAATCTCTCATCAGTCAGCATGAGGTACAAAGAAAGAGCTTCATGATTTGGTGGAAATTGGATGAAGAACATGTTCACGAACTAATGACCCTGTGCATCTTTCACATGTGCCAAGTGCAAGAGGTACATGAAAAAGACCCTCTGAATAGCAGCCAATGATGAAAACTATTGACAAAGGCGAGGAAACCACCAATAAGGCTAATGGAATCCAAGACACTGCATAAATATCGATGTGTGAATAGATGTCTTGCCGTCGAACACAAGGGAAGCCACCCATTCAATGACAAATGATGAAATTTTGACTGTTGGGTTCAAGGTTACCTACCAATGATGAAAGTAGGGCTAGGGTGCATGATAGGACTAAAGTATCATGTGATTCTAAGACAAACTCAGGGTATGGACGAAATGCAAATTCAATAGTTCTGAGGAGTGGCCGACACAAGTTGATAGACTTCCTTTGAAAAAGAGCATGATACATATGGAGGACTCCGGTCATGGATGATTTTAGGGGCTAAATTTCGCTCATGGGCTAATTTTCCATGTTTTTTCCAAAAACGAGATTCGCTATTCTAAAAATGATTCGCCCAAATTCTATAGGATAAAATTATTTTACCTTAAAAATCGCCCAAATTTTATAAAACTATATAAAATCCTTAGAAATTTGAATATTTTAACAAAAATATCGCTCAACATTTATAGTTGGCATATGAAGGATTAGTAAGATTCACCAAGGTTTATACATTTTAAAATAAATTTCCATCCTTAAAATCATCCCTAACTCTGGTAGCATAGACCCAATGATGAAACCATGATATACAAGAGGCATCAATGGAATTCTCTATAGGGACTGGAAGAGTAACCAGTCAGTAGAGAAGACTCTGTAATGAGCTCAACTTCCTAAGGTCATGCTAATCCAAAAATTATGATAAATGGACTCAAATAAATTTGTGCTCTGTTCGAAGGCGACATGACTGTTGCCAATACAAGATAATACTCCCTTCCCACCCTTTTTTTTTTTGTTTTTTCATAGACAAATGAATGTTATGATACAGAGGAGGAAACGAGTGTCACAAGTAAGCAAAACTGGTTATAGCAGTGGAACATACCTATGCTCAATTCATGGAAGTGCATGCGAGAGATGGACACTCAAGGGAATGTTCCCTCCTAGGTATAGGGTGTCAAATTGCGAAGGATATAAACAAGGTTCTGCTTGGTTGAGGATGAAAAAATGTTGAGGTAAATGGTTTATAACACAAAGAGAAAACCAACTATAGGATCAATACCGCAAGCAAGGGCATGAGATGCAATCATAACTTAACGCCAAAAAAATGTCCTTTTTTATGTCTTTTAGTCTACTTGGTGTAAAAAATGGGTAAACTTGTGCCAAATAGACGTCTTTTCAAAACCAATTTATACGTGTGAAAGAGACAAGTTCACTCAGAAATCTTTTCACTTTTTTGATAACGAGTTAGAAAAGAGATTAACTAAGACTCACAACCTTTCAAATCCAATTTAACGAGTGTGAAAGGGACAAATCACTCGGAAATCTTTTCACTTTTTAGACGAGTCGAAAAATATCTTAATTAAGACTCGTTTGGGAGATTCTAGTTGGAAATTCATGGGGGAGGCCAAGGCTCCCGAGAAAGACTTCTGTGGAAAGTCAGTACCTTATGAATAACCGACATAATCTTGGGAAAACCCAAAGCTCTCCAAGTCGAAGAGGATAAATCAATAACAAAGTGTATAGTCTTCATTATAGACTGGATAATGTCTCTGAAAGACATAGGTGGGGGCATGGGATACCCTAATGGGCCATCCCAATCGAAAGGAACTTCCTCAATACTTGGAGGGAGAGAACTCAGGGAGAGAATAAATATCTCTCATTCATAAGGTGCAGGATCAAGAATGTTGATAACATTGATAACATGGTTTAAGGATGCATCACCCCCCATAAGGTGAGTAGGGTTGACCATAGATTGCATTGGCATGACCACCTCTTCAATCCCAAGTTGAACAGGATGCATGACAATAGGGATAGGGGACACATCACCCTTGACTATGGGGGTGAGATTAGGAGAAGATTGCAGCAGTGTTACCACCGTGTTAATCAAAGGAGGAACAAGGTGTGGGGAAACCACAGATGCCTCAGAATCTGAAGGGCCTTTAGGTGAGCCCCATGCTTTTGGTATCCCATTAGTGTTTGAACACACACGAGTAAGGTGGTCTCCTTTGCAATTCCTGCAAAGGAATTTAGGCTTATGTCTGAGGCATCGAGGCTTCTCAATGCCCCCAACATCATTCACAATGGTTGGTGACATGCTCTCAATGAGATAGGAAGAGGTGAGAGAATCATCTCCTACATGATGTACAAAGGTCAGAGATGTGACATTGATAAGACTCGGGGTGACTAAAGTGGTGCCCCCATCATGGCTAGTAGTGGTTGGGTGCGGGTTGTCAACATAACTTGTAGAAGTTGTTGACCCATCTCCAATATGACTGACAAAGGTTGGTGACGGAGCTCTAGTATGACTTAGAGACTAGACTGGCGGTGGGATGTGGAATTTGATACCAAGGTCCAGGGAAAGATTGACTCCAAACCATTGTAGGCCAGGAAGGATCTTGGTTTACCCCCTATCCTTGTCCAGAAAGGTAGTATCCTCCATTTAACTGATTCGAAGATGTGTGTACGGGAATTATGAGATAAGTCTGTGAAGAGATGGAATTATGATAGGGACTATTCGAGTGAGGATATATGTTTTCCCCTTGCGAAGGGGCTCCATAAAGAGGGTAGCTAGAACTGTAAAAATGATTCTCCCCGTATGAAAAACCCAGGGATATATGAGGACTCGTCATGGAAAAATTGTTCGAAGGAACCGACATGGCAGACAGAAGATACATGGATGGGGTGTAATAAGTAGAATAAGAACCCATCTGAGTATTGGCTCTTGAAAGAGCATAACTAGGATTGGATTTGTAAGAGGGGAGGTTCCAACCTCCCATTTTGAGAGAGGGTTGAGGGACATGACTCATATCAAATGAAGATGTAGGCATTGGGTCCATGGTGCTCCCAAATCCAATGTTAGGATTCATGTAAGTGGACTAGGGAGAGGATTGCACGGGTGAAGGCATATCAATAGAAAATTGGCTAGAGGCCCAAGGCGCAGACTGAGTATCATAGTTATGCATACCATTATAAGAAATAGGAGGATTCATTCCCATGAACTGAGTAGGCATCATGGGGTAGGTAGCAGTAAATGAGGGAGCCAAAGGGACTCCACTATTCATTATAATGGGAACTCAGTATAAACTCTTAAGGCCAACTAGTAAGAGCACACCAAAATTCAAAGGACCAATATGCATGCAAACGGGGTAAAGTGGTTGAGTGGCCTCCCTTCCTAAAGAAGGTATGTCTCGCCCAAGAGGGGCCTGAGACTCCCTGCTAAATATTGGAGGTAACAGAATCAGTTATAAGGGCCCTCATGGGCTTAACAACCAGTCAGTTAGATCCCCCTAGAGAAGTAATCCTCCATAAAGGTTGTGTGTTGTCCAACCCTTATCTGACCCAGGGTACCTGCAAAATAACCCCTGCAAGTAACCTATGAGACACCTAATTCAAGCTATTAATAAACCACCGTATAACTGATGCATAGGCGAGCAGTCATAAGTCATAAGGATACTAATAAGATCCCCAGATACGAATAGATCCCTAGAAATAGCTCTGACGCTGGGAAGGTATCAGGGCTATATCCCTTCAACCAACTTCGTGTCACCTCGTGATTAAATTTGGTGTTAGTAGAGCCTCCTAATCTTACCAATTATATAATGGATTTCTCCACTCCCTGACTCAGACACATATGTTGATTTAATTTCCTTGGAGAAGTTTACTCACAAAATCCTATTCCAAGGCACTAAATCCTAGGCTAGTTTGTGCACCCTAGAAAATAAAATAATTACTAATAAATTTTAAATTATAGCATTGATTTTATGGTCGTGATTACTAAAAAAGGTATGGTGATGAAACTCATGGTGTTATGACTCTGCAAGAAAAGTAAATATGAAAATATTGCAAAGCCCTAACTTTAACTTTCAATGAATGATATGCTTCTAAAAACGATGCAATTTTCAAATTCAACTCTGCAATTTAGAAGTAAAAATGCAATCTTTCACTATATGCACTAAGCTAATGCTAAATACTCAAAATACAAAAAATGCCGAGCAATGAAAAATGCCTATTTTTTTTTGTATTTCCAATATATCAAAATTGAAAATGCATGGACTGAAAAATAACTTGATATACAACCCTACTGTATATAAAAAAAAGATAACTCAGGCAGGATATTAAGCAACAAAACACCCAGCCCATTGTACAAGGACGATAAAAATGAAAAGATGAAGAGAAAGAATTCACCCAGAAATTCAACCAAAAGAGGTTTTCATGTCATCCCATAGGCACTCAACAGGCACTACAGAGACCTAAGAAGTCTCAACAAGCATCCAATCCCACGCATCAAACACCAGACCAAGCAAACAGGAAAGGAAAAAAGGTGTATGTGATTGTTCAAGCAAACAGAACATATATATGTAGCTTGCAGTGAGACAGCCTGCATGTATACGTGACTGTCAAAGAAAAAGGCATGTATATGCTTTGAAACAAGGCCATACAAGGGAGAAAGGCTGAAAACTTAGACCCAAAGTGAACAGGAGCTGTCAAGCAATGATACAAAAAGAACCACAATAGAAATGAGAGAAATCAAAGGATAAAAGTACTTCAAACCGTAAGAAATAAGATTCATCCCCAGTATGGTTGTCAATTATGTTACGAGGAAAATCTCCCTATGGCTAGGGTGAACCACAACAGACGAAAATGACTGCAGAAATCAACTCTATCCCAACAACATGCTATATAAACCAATGTGCAAGAAAGATAAGAAAGAGGCCTACCTCATCCAAATGTTTGATGATGTCCACCATTGAGCACTTTGACCCAAAGCTATATACCTGCAACAAGTTCTCAACAAACAAGCGAAAACAAGCATATGGTGGAAATATAAAAGGTTAGCATATTAGATAGCATAATCCATCAATATACATAACAAATATGCCCATGGATAATAACTCATATATTTGCGAGATACCAATTGGACGGGAAAGTAGTATTTCTATTAATAAATGATCAGCAGAAGTGAAGATATTACAAACTTTTGTGTCGGCACGATTCAGAACCGAGAAACCAAGTTCCTTCCAGTTGGGCCTCCACCACTTCAATCCTCCACCAAAGGCAAGCTCATATAAGGGAGACAATGAGGTTCTCCATCAATGAGGGAAGAACTTGGGGGATGAACATTGTGTTCAGACTTAAAAGACAAAGGGATGCAGACTCAATATGAAGCAAATAATTTCTCCAGAGTAACTTTGCTCTCAAAGTTGAATTCTCTCCTCCTTTTCCATAGCTCAGAAATGGCCTCTTTATAGCCTTCAAAATGCAACTGAAGGGCTGAGTCAGAACGTTTCTAGTATATGGAAGGCCAAGGATCAAAGATCTCCTATCATGACATGGAAACCCGACACTTAATTTTTATTTTTTGGCATAAATCCCGATGTACGTGGGCTGTAGTGGAGCAACCTACGTATATGCTTGTTGTATAGGGTGAAAGATGTGTATAAGTGGAAAACTTTATATTTTTGTCTCTAGATTTTAGTAATAGGGAAGACAAGTCTGCATAGGGAGATAGAATAAGTCCCTCTCTGTAATATTGCATAAGGTTAGGCAAATATTTCTCTAACATCCACTCACCTATAACCATTGTGCATCAGTTCTCTTTCATGACAATAACTTGAGTGCACTACTTTTGTGTCGCACGCCAATATCCACCATGCACAGTTTTGGTTCTTGCACTATTACCCGTTGCACACAATTTTTGTATCGTGCAATGATATTATGTGTGCAATTCACTCTATGCGCTTCATTATTCCCAAGTTTAGTATGCCCCCACTACGCACCAATACTCTGCACGCACCATTAACTAAATTGTCGCACGACAATATATACCCACATTGCACATGCACCAACCAAACTCCTCTGCACTCTGCCAATATTGTGCACACCATGCACGCCATTATTATGTGGGTGCACACCGCGCAATGCTGAATTTAGCGCATGCACCCACACACCAATATTTTTCCACACAGTGCCCAAAATTTAGCATGCACACACGCACAACAACATTTTTCCACGCAGTGCCAAAATTTAGCACGCACACCAACACGCCAATATTTTTCCGCATAGTACCAAATTTTTACATATCACAAGTTTTTTACCGTGCAACATGCATTTTTAGTGTGCTCACCTATGCACATTCATTTTTATGCCATCAATTCCTTGTGAATTCCGCTGCAGAAATTGGGGCTTTTTCTTAACTTTTTCCCCAATTTACAATAGACATTATGAAACTATGAATTTTTTTCAATTTCACCCTGATAACACCATTTCAACCTCTACAACAACAAATTGTTGTGGTTCGACATTTATGGAACGATTTTTTTTTTCCCAAACTCAAGTCATAAATTGAGAATTGTAATTGCTAAACTCACTCCAACTGTCATGGCTTCACTGTAACTTCAATTTCGACCAATTCTAGGTCCAAATTTGCTAGAACAGATATTATGTCAATAATATCTCACCACATGACCAAATTTCTCAATTTTTCAATGAATTTAACAACAGAAATTGGGCTTTCTCCCAATTCCATGTCGCTGCTTCTAAAATTTAACATGGATGCTCTGTGACTTGAAATTTGGACACTTCGAAATCAATCCTCTATGAAATCAATCCAGGCTCAGTGTTGAAAATTGAAGCTCTGATACCATATTGTGACATCCTTGGCCACCCAGGCCAGGCCACTATACACGAAAGAACGCTTTCTTTCTCTCTACTCAACATACTGTAACATACCCAACATCCAACTGAGCTATGCCGCATAAATTTTTTGAACTGCATGCAATTAAAACATATACACACATAACTCTTGAGGAAGATTTATATATAAAACGTAAATAGACAATTACATTTTTTAAATGCACAAATTCATACTGAAATAACAGTAAATGTATACATTCAGCATATACAAGAAATAACCATAAATATACAAACAGTTATAACCACACATAGGATAAACCCATAAAAATAAACATGTAAATAATAATGCAACATGTAAATTTATCACACAATTGACACTTATCTTGGTAATATTATCACCAACTACGTACAGACCTGTTGGGTATGTATTATATTCTTTTCATGGGTGTGTGTGTGGGCGCGTCAGATACGACAACTGCGCCTGGCGGTTTTTTTTCTATTTTTAGTGGATTTGTAAATTAATCCTGGATTAAGGGATTAAGGTTTTGGTATCTACAGAATACCTAAAAACATTGTATATATTGTATGGCGAATGGTGAAATTTGATATAAGGAATATAAGAAAGGTTTTCCCGATTGAGGGTTTCCAGGATAAAATCTCTGTGTACTCTGTGTATGAGCCATTGATTAATTTATGTATTTCTTAAGAATCTATATGCATTTCTTTACTTCGCAGGTTTAAAATTTACAAGACCTTCCATGAACCTCCCAGCCTTAGACCACACTGTTCATCACTCTCAGCAGTGGGTCACCCCCGAGCTGGGACTAAAATACACTTGGGTAAAGGGATTCCTAACCAAGCTAAATTATCATAGACAACAAGAAAGACTTCGTCACAGGTGCCAACTCAAACTAACAGCCTACAGTCCCTCATTCCCCACATGCCTTTCCCACCTCAAGAAGTGTGCCCCTTCTCTGCTCAACAGTCCTTCGGCTGCTCCACTTCCTTTCCGGGCTTCAACAACAGGCTGGACATGAAGTATGAGAGCCTTGTAGTTGTAGTTTAGCACCTTTAGGAAATCTATTCCCAAAAATTCTCTCACCCAGAGAGAAATTGCCCACGGGCCTGACAACCCGCCTCTTCATTATCCCATGGGCCTGACAACCCACTTCTTCAGTCCATCTCACAAGCTAACCAGCTACACAAATAGTTATGGATACAGATACAGGTTCAGGTATAGTGATAGGAAGGTATGGAGGATAGCTCAATGAGTGTGTGAAAGATCATGGAAAATGGTTGCATGGATGATCGAATGATGGAAGGAATGATGGAAAAGATGGGAAAATGAACTAAGTCCAAACAATATGTATGCATGTCCCCAAATTGACACTTGTCATGTTGGTAGATACTTTGGCCCACTTGTCCCCATCCTTAGAACTTAGGATAAAATAATTATCCATACTTTATACTTTAATAAATATTAATATAATATTCCTTTTTGGCTTAATCTCCCTAGATTAGCCCTTTTCCTTAACTTTTATCCCCCACCCTTTCCCTAACTAGTGGATTTTAGTCCCCCATCTCTTTTATCGTGGTCATTCTGCGTGCAACAATGTGTTTTATATTAATGCTGAGACATATACAAAAGTAGGCACACTGGCCTTTAACATCTAGGCTCTCCGGCCTAATAATCATAAAACTGGCTCACTAGCCTATAAAACATAGCATATAAACAAAGGTTCCATAGCCTAAAAATCGTGTGCACCTAAGTTGTTGTGCGCAGTATCCTGGAATGTGCCCATTTCATCATTTTACTGTGCAATAAATGCACGCACTATGCCATGAAAGGTGCATACAAAATGATTTCAAACAACTCACCAACATAAGTACATTTTCATTTACAATTGGGTTCGGCTTAGGGATATTACATAGTACCCCTAGGCTGAACCCCAATTGTAAATACTAATGTAATTGTACATATAGGCTAATGAGCCAGGATACTCTAGGGCCATATTTCCTTTGTATGTATGTATTTTGAGGCCAAAGTGCTTGTGTGGTTATTAGGCTAGAGAGACAAAAGATAAAAGGCTAGTGAGCCTATATTTATAAAATGTAATCACAACCAGTTTTTAATGAAAACACAACACTGCTACATCTCTACTAGGTAAAACAGTACGGGCAGTAAAACTCCACGAGTATAGGATTAAGGGGCTTAATCCCAAAGTAATATTTGATCAATTTTCCTAGAGTCTAAAGTTTATAACTATGGATATAAAAGATATCCTAAGTTCTAAATTGGGAAACATATCCCATGTGGACCAAAGCTAGTTCCCAACATGACAAGTTTCAAGTTGGGAACATGAAAGTATAATTGGGGGGATTTAGTTCATTTTCTCATTCATTCAATTATCATTATTCTCACCTTCATTACTTTTCTATCATCTATACCATGTTGTTGCCATCACGTGTACTTGCACCTATACCATGGAAAGATTTGGAACTGGACTGAAGAGGTGGGTTGTCAGGCCCATGGGATATTGAAAAAGAATGTTGTCAAAGCCATGAGAATTGTCTCCAGATGAGAGAATTGTTGTGAATTTATTTCCCAAGGTGCCAAGTTGTAGCTATAGGGCTCTGAGACTTCATGTTCGGCTTGTTGTTGAAGCCGCAAAAGAGAAGTGGGGCAGCCAGAGGATTGTTGATAAAATAAGGGGTACACTTCCTAGGGTGGGACATGCATATGGGGAATGAGGGATTGTAGGTTGTTTGCTAGAGTTTTCACCTGAATTTGAGTTTCTATTGTCTAAGAGACCTTATCCTGGTAAGGAATCTTGTACCTAGGTGGATTTTTATTCCTAGCTCAGGGGTGATGCACTGGTGAGAGTTATGAGCAGTGCAGTCTAAGGCTGGGAGGATCATGGATGGTATGCACGCAGTTGGTGTTATTTTTACTAAATATAAGTGTTTATTATGTGCTCATTTGATTTGTTGTGTTAATATTTATTCATTTATCCTCATAAGTTTTTTGTATATATATAGTTGTTATTTTGCATTAATCTATGTGATTGTAGATATTTTTGTTAATTAAATTAGTATCAGAGTTCAGAATGTTTATGTGGCATTTCCCAGCAGGGGTTCAGGGATACTAAATTATAAGTTTTGAGGGAAAAATCCACAACCATTAATGAGGAATTAAAATTAGAGAAAATAAAGTGTTTTTGTGTATTGAATGACATTCAGAGGAATGAGGGTGAGAAGATCAGGCTACAATATCAAATTGAGGAAATCGAGGAAATCGAGGATGGATATCAAAAGGATAATGATTCCTTCGATAAGATTCTTGATTGGAAGAGTGTATACAAAGATCCACCAATCACCCTGCCACAATACACTACCAAACAAAAAATAAAAGGCCAAGTATTATTCAATACATGGAAGTCTTTGTTGGAATATATTTGAAGCATTAAGAAAGGGGTAACAAGGACATATAAGAAATTGTGGAATGATTCTAATGCACTCCTTGAAGAGTTCATAATGAAGGTTGCGCTATATATCGGTGATGCAACCCCTGGGGAGATAACAAGAGTTGAAGTAGAAGAATGAAGAGAAGATAGTCAAATGAGTATAGAACAACTAATATAAGTGAATAAAGAGGTTATGGATGAATACATGATAAATCTCGTCAAGATGATCACACTGACCCATAATTTCATCAAGAAGAAAAAACAAGAATTGAAGCTAGAATTCACCACTAAAATATGTGATGGGGAACTTAACTTAGAAAATATGCAGTTGGAAAAGTTAGAGATAATGAAACAGTATACACTCTAAAAGGAATATCAGGATTAGATAGAAGTGCACAGGATCTCATGATTTTTCTAATTTTGTAACTGGTCCATTTATTTTTGTTCATTCTCTTGATTGTAACCTGAATTGGAATATGAACAGACACACCCTGACTGTCCTATGAGAATAGGAAGTTTCATAATGTAAAGAGTCCCTCTTCTTTTATAAAAGAGGATACTGCAATGAAGAAAATGAGTTTTTATCTATGATGTATCTGCAAAGTACTTTTACTATATGATTAATACAAAAAAATACATTGATGGAAATTTCAGATTTAGATATGTGCGTATGAGACTTTGGTTTTTTTATATGTCTATTTTATGGATGTTATGGAACATGGAATTATGTATTCCTTCTTTATTGTGTTCTACATATTTATACTTTTTGAATTTCCACATCGATAAAAACAAATGGTGTAATGATTAGGTCATATAATTAATTGTCATTCTGTTTATTTCATTGTTATATTAATCTGATTATTTCCATATATGAATTTCTTCCTTTGCAAGTAGTAATATTATTCATTGTACTCAATATCTCTAGTCTACTCCTGACCAGGATAGGTTAGAATAGTCTAGAAATAAATTTATAATAGATTTAGAAAACATTAGTTACGTTAAAATTTAGATTTTATTTCATATGAGAATATTCTTCTCTTAGATTCATATTTAGATAATAATTTAGAGTGGAAACCAGACCAACATACTAGTCGAAGATTCTATTACAAATGAGATCGACTCTAATTGGGACCTTCGATCATGAATTCTCCCTTACCTACTTGACAGTCCAATTTGGACCCATCAACAACAATGCATGAAAATATATTGTTGGATTAAACTCTTCTTGATTGGTATCTTGTGGTGGTTCCAATTCTTGATCTTCTTCCTCTTCACAGTCTATGTAGAATATTTTTTTATCACCACATTTATGCCCCTTACTGTACTTTCTATCACGATTGAAACATAGTCATTTTTATCTTCTTTCATCCATTTGTTGAGGTGTCAACCATGTCGATTGAGTTACACTTGTCTTATGAACCCAAAAACAATCTCTTCTTCTTATGTATGCTCCAATGGTATACTTGTGATTATCATTATTTTTGGCTTGAATATGATGAGAAAATCACATAGCTACCATAATATTTGTATGAGGCATTAAGAAAATCTCATGTTTAATGTATTTTTTTAATCCACCCATGTAATATTCCAACAAATTTTCATCACTTATGTCATCCACCCTTGTGACCAATACCTAAAATTCTAAATTATAATCTTCAATATCACCTAAGTGCTTGATTCTTTTCAATTGTCTTAAGTAGTCTCGTTCCCACACTTTCCCATATTGTGTTTCTAAGTCTCTTGTAAATAAACCCCAAGTATAATGATAAAGAGGGAGATTCCTTTTAACTACCCATTAATATGATTGATATGGTTTTATCTCAAAGTTCAAGGTTGCTATGTGAATCCTTTTCTTATCATCCATAATATTATCTAGCTCAAAATATTTCTCTATTTGGTTCACCGAGGTAAAGACCTATGTTCCATCAAACTTCTTTAATTCGATCTTGATAAATTTCAATTTAGGACCCCCACCATAATTAACTCCACTATTAGAGTTAAATCCACTAAAAAATTGCTTATTATCAACAGGTTGTTCAACCTAAATACTACCCTTATTTTCATGAGTTCCTTGCATTTTGATATCTTCTTTATAGAGTCTCTCATCTAGGTCCTTGCATTATTTCCATATATGAATTTTTTCCTTTGCAAGTAGTAATATTATTCACTGTACTCAATATCTCTAGTCTGCTCCTGACCAGGATAGGTTAGAATAGTCTAGAAATAAATTTATAACAGCTTTAGAAAACATTAGTTACGTTCAAATTTAGATTTTATTTCATATGAGAACATCCTTTAATCTTCCAACAAATTTTCATCACTTATGTCATCCACCCTTGTGACCAATACCTGAAATTATAAATTATAATCTTCAATATCACCTAACTGCTTGATTCTTTTCAATTGACTTAAGTAGTCCCGTTCCCACACTTTCCCATATTGTTTTTCTAAGTATCTTCTAAATAAACCCCAAGTATAATGATAAAGAGGGAGATTCCTTTTAACTACCCATTAATATGATTAATATGGTTTTATCTCAAAGTTCAAGGTTGCTATGTGAATCCATTTCGTATCATCCATAATATTATGTAGTTAAAAATATTTCTCTATTTGTTTCACTGAGGTAAAGACCTATGTTCCATCAAGATTCTTTAATTTGAATTTAGGACCCCCACCGTAATTAACTCCACTATTAGATTTAAATCCACTAAAAAATGTTTATTATCGGTAGCTTGTTCAACCTAAATACTTCCCTTATTTTAATGAGTTCCTTGCATTTTGACATCTCCTTTAGGGAGTCTCTCATCTAGATCCTAGAAGATCATGGAAGACAAAGAATTTTACAATTCCTTCATGGATTTTTGTATTACTACTTTATTTTCAATCTTCTTATCCATCTTATTTTCCTTTTCATCCATATTTATTTTCATCCATCTTCTTTTTCATGCCATTCTGATTTTCATTCATCTTCTTATCCATCTTATTTTCCATTTCATCTATATTTCTTTTCATATTTTCATCCATCTTATTTTCCATTTGTTCCCTATTTTTAATGATCTTTTTTTCCATCTGGTGATAAATCTCTTCGATTTCATCTCGAGTTGTGGTTGAGATATATGGAGGTTTATTTGGTGAAGTAAATTTTGGAGGAGCCTGTTGGGCCCCAACAACTCCCCCTATATTTTTACAAAATTTAAAGGGCCCCTATTAGAATCTTGATAATTATAATGAGCTACAGAATCAACCTTTTCAAATAGTTTCATGCCTTGGCTTGCTTTGAGAAAAACTTAATACATTCACTATAGTATGAAACATTCATTACAAGAGTATATGTCAAAAGTTAGAAACGAGCATAAACATCTCAATTTAAACAAAAACGTTAGTTTTTATCAAATGTTTACTTTTGTTTAAATTATGATTATGTGTTTATTCTTTTGCTCATTAGCAAGTTTGACTATTTTGAATAATGTGTTCAATACTTCATCAAATAATATATTGGTTGGTTTATCATTTTCATGAAATTATTTGGTGATATTAATTAATTAAATTCTTTTTTCATTTTGCATCTCATTTCAAAATAATAATAATCAAAGAATTATCTATCATTTGTTTGATTTTGTAAAAAACCAAAATTAATGTTTTTTCTCCATTAACTTGAAGCTTCTAGATTATATTTGAAAACAAATTATAAATAATGTTTGTTTATAAGTTATAATTAGTTTAAATTCATTTTTTATTTTTCTAGAGTTTGTTTTATTCTCAATTTTTAGGTTATTAATTTTTAGGTTATTAATTTAGGTTTCTTTTTGTTTCACAGGTTTCTATTATAAAATATTTGATACAGACCTGATTATGGCTTGATTTTATTATCCAAATACGTTCAAGATGATTGATCCAAAAATAATTTTGGATTTCTACAAATAATTTTATGAGCAACAACAGATAAAATTTGGAAAGACGTCAAGATCAGACACGCGATTGTTCAGGACTGATTGCAGCCAAACCGTCAGGAATTTGGAGACACGGTTGAAAACCCAGAACCAAAATGGACCCATTTACCTTCTAGTTAGAGATTTTCCCAAACAAATGCACGATTTGAGAGATATTTGGGTCTCTTTTAGAGGCAAATTTCAGGTGGCGGAAATTAATAGTGACGCCGAGACTGTTCATTCATTTTATAAATATATGAGAAAGAGAGCCATAGTAGATCCAAGAATTGGAGAGGAGGATTTTAATCCTTTCTCTTTTGTATATTATTTCTTTTGTAAACTTTTAATTTTTTTCAAATGGAGTAATGGATGGCTGGAAGCTTTGGGGGAATGGATGAGTATTTTTAAAGAAGAATATGGAATTCCAGGTTGTTTAATGGCTTTTGTCCTGTAAGTAAAATGGTTTTATTTTCATATAATATCTTCATATTATTTCAATAATTGATTATGCATTGATTTAAATAGTTTTAGTCTTTTTTATCAATAGATGGTTAATTATTATTATTTATATATTAATTTTTCCAATCTTTAAGAGTTTATTATCCAAAACAATTCTTCCAGGACTACAATATGGGCATTGGATTTTGAGAAAGAATATGGGAAAGTAATTCATCTTTGGCTTTAGACCTGTGTGATACTTATTCCATTTCATTCTTTCATTATTGTTATATTATGAAAATGTTATAATGGTTGATTTTAGCTTTAACTTGTCAATCATATAGTGTTTTCATACTGTTAAATATTATATGCTGCCCATAATTTCTTATTCCATTTTTTATGTGTGATCAATCAATCATTTGATTATTATGGAATTAATTTCTAATGTTAAATGATGGATAATATCAATACCCAAAATTGAGTTTTCTTTCGTTCTTAAATATTGATTATCTTAAGATCACACGATTTTTAATTAGTTGTCTTCGTGTTGTTATTAATTTACTCCAATATCAAATACTTCTTTGAATGTATTGTGGAAGTGCTAGTATTGTTCTGTTATAGGTTTCCCTTAACAACAGTACAGGCAAGAGCTCATACAACACAGAAAGATAAATACTAGTTTCGTTGATTAGCGACAGGTTATTATGTGTGTTATTTAGTTAAGTTGTTTATGAATGAAACATTGAATGTATGGTTCAGATTTGACTATCCACATGTTCATGTTTCATTAAC
>ML780040.1:1678582-1734514 GCA_009831015.1 Picea engelmannii | reverse complement strand
TGAATCACGTGTATCTTGAGATGTCTTGTAAACAACTTCTAAGTTTCTCTATCTGAAGAATCCTAAAAGCAATTATAGAGAAACTTCCAAGATGACTCGCTTGAAGAAGAAAAACTCTAGGATCTTTTCTCTGATATCAAATGTTATGATCCAACGCCTTAAAAAATGATAAAAAGTCAATGAATATAGTCCACTTCGAGGGGGAAGCCTCCTTTTACAGTATATCCAATTCATAATACAATATGAGATGGGATAAGATGATTCTAAGACTAGGTCTCCTTGGCATATATATAGGAGACAAAGGTTACAATTATAATGAAATGGTTGTTGATATTATGGTAGTTGCAGGAGGTATTTACCTCCACGTGTAGACCTGATGAGAATAGAATATTATGGGAATCAGTAAGAAACCCTAATGAGTTGGCTAATAACCCTAGAAGACATGTCAGCTCAAGAGGATAACTTGTGTTAGGTTATTATTTTCCAAGAGAAGAAGTTGACCAGAAGAATTAATATATATTGAACAGACAGATACCCAAAATGAGAAGTTGGCCCAGGCAGTTAGCCAGAATTAGTATAAATACAGGAGGCTAGTTCTCATTCTGGCAAGCAATCTCAGAATTGCAGAGAAGCACTTGTGTGCACTGTAGTGCCCAATTTTGTATGCATATTTGAGGAGAGCTTCCATTGCAGTTGCTGCAACTAGCAGATCATGTTTGGCTTGGACTATCTGTTGGTTAGGGTTTGGACTATCTCATCAGCTCTCATTGGTGCATTATTTTTCGTGAAAGGTGTGCTACCCCTTGTTTGTCTATCTAGCCTAGGGTTTGCTTCCGAAGAGATTCTCTGTCAAGGTTAAGGTGTTCGGAGGGTGGCTTCAACCTATGGTTGGGTGACAATAGTGATATTGTCAATGGTAAGACGAGCACATACATTCATATTCTAACAGGTTATAATACCCACACCTTCTTCATTCAGTCTAACCGCTGGAAGGAAACATAGCCATAAGGATATTGAGCTCGTTGAAGAACTGTCGCCAGGGTTTCTAGCAGGAGCAGTCACCATAGCACTGTCGCTAGGGTTACGAGCAGGTGTAGTTGCAGAAATGATAATCCTCTTATTGAGGCACCTTAACTGAAGGGATTGACCTATTTCCAAACAGATCAGTGCACCCTAGCTTGGCGCATCTACTGATACTCTCAGCAAGCCAAGACATCAAGTTTGAGTTTCTGGTCAAATCTAGGGTTGACCAAGTCAAAGTAGCCATGACTTACTCTATAAAGTCAGAGAATAAGTTAGATGGAGCTTCTAACTTTAGAGCGTGCAAGACAAGGATCAACCTCATCTGTGCCAAGAATAAAGTGTTGAATATCGTGAAAGGAAATATTGTGGAACCAGTGTTTGAAGAAGGAAAAGAGAAGGAACCACAAAACGTTTCAGTTATGAAGAAGTTCAAATACGGTGACACCAATGCTATGAGTATCATAGTGGAATCTATAAAAGACCGCTTGATACCCTACATCTCCCATCTTGACTCATCAAAGAAGATGTACGATGCCATAACAAATCTCTTCTCGGTCATAAATATTGGACAAGTTATGAGTCTTAAGAATGAGCTCTGTGGCATGAAGATGAATGATGAGGACAACATAACATGATATTTTGTGAGAATATCTCAGTTAAGAGATCAAATACAAGCTATTGAAGAGATCATCTTAGAGAAGGAATTGGCAAACATAGTACTTAATGGTCTTCCCAACATGTGGGATGCATTTGCCTCAAGCATGAACACAAGGAAAGAGTATCCTACATTTGAAGAACTTTGGACTTGCTATGCTCAAGAAGAATCCAGGATCAGTGNAAAAGAGAAACCCCAAAAGAAGTACGATGATCAAGCCTTCACAACAAGATTCAAGAATTTCAGGAACAAAAGGAAGTTTGGCTCAAGGAGGAAGCCAAATCAAGAGAAAGACATTTCAGAAATACAATGCTTCAACTGTCGAAAGTATGGTAACTACAAGAATCATTGTCCCGAGCTAAAGAAAAGGAAGGGGACACATGAAGAATCAGTTGCAGAAGAAAAGGAACCTACAAAGAAGACTAAGCAGGATGAAAGAGACTTCTTCTTAAGGTAGCAAAACTCTTCTTAGTTCTTGTACATATCTTGTTTGCATAGTCTCTACACATATATTGTATATCTATCTCTTAGAAGATAATGTGTTCCAAGAAGAACTATACCTATGGAAGAACAACAAGATAAGGATTGCTATCATTATACAAGTCAGATAAAACACATGAACGGATGAAATACATCAAACAAATCATGTGGAAGCTATTACAAGATAAGCCAAAATCAGGATCAATCCTAAAGAGACCTAGAAGAAGCAAAGACAGAATGAAATTGGAGAAAGACTTATAACACTTTACAGAAGGGAATAAGGATGCAGACGAAAGCGTGGACTCTGTTATATGGAGGGAGTCAACTATATGCACTCATACATGAAGCAAGGATTAGGAGGGAGATAATCCTATGATCCATTGAAAATGATGAAGTATATATCCATGGTAGAAGCCATGAAAGATAGTACGTGTTCAGTTCAACCTCAGAAGAAGTCTTCTTCGAAGAGAAGCCTTAAAGCATCCCTAGTTGTCCATCCAGATATGTGATCCTATGATGAAAGAAAGAAGTGGAATCTTTAGGGAATGGAATCTATAAGAAACTCCATGGACCCGAGAACTAAAGAAACACATAAGGAAGAACATGAAGATTCCAAGAAAGAAAGAGAAGACGGAATAACCAGACACTGTATTAAGAATCACAAGATTACGAGCCTGATATGAACTCAATAAAAGCAATCAAGCAGAGGAACTGAAATTTGTGATATGCAAGCACTGCAAGATCCAGAACTAGAGGTTCTCCCAGACGGAGGGAGAAGACTATGATTATTACTTGTTCTATTAATCCAGACATACCTCTACATGAGCCATTATATCATTCACAACATCCATGGGTTGAAGTTCTACATCAAATGAATGTGAAGAATGTTCTCCAGAATAATTGAACAAAGAGTGTATGAAGAGAAACCTCAAGACTTTGATGCATACTAGAAAGAGACCCTTGTATGCAGATGGAAGAAGATAACTTGGTGGAGAACCTCCAGTGCACAACAGAAGCATGGTGAAGATTTTATATAATAGAGATATTGTAACAAGATGATTACTCAGAAGATCAGATCTCATGATGACAGAAGAAGTGCCACATGGATATGTTCCAGTTTTTCCAACAATGATATACTTTATTGATCAGAGCTACATGAAGCCTTCAGAGAAAAACCAGTGCTCCAGGCTGAAGTACATTTGAAATCAAGCACTACATTATCCGTGATGAAGTCCAGAAAGGAGAAAGTGGTTCTCCAATACATATCTCCACAAATGAGAAGATAAGCAGACATTTTGGTAAAGCTTTTGTCCAAAATGAAAGAGTTTGCGTACTCAAGTTGGAGCTCGTGGAGACGACTTCCTTATTGAAAAAGGAAGAGATGACTCTCAGGTTGGGAGAGAGCACTGATGTATTATTGATTGATGGACATTCATTTTTCAGTTCGAAAAATGGTCCAGGATGAGCAGATTCTTTCCAGTTTAGAAAGTGGATTGAGATTTCTAACGGACAGACATTTTCCAGTTCGGAAAATGGTCCAGATTGTTTATGTACCATAGACAGTGACTTCCCATTGTGGTTAACATGGGGAGTGGTCTAGGGTAGTCTCTCTTCTTGAGAGTTACTCAAAAAGACTAGTCTGCCTCGCCGGACAACGATTTCTCATTGTGGTTAACATGAGGAATGGTCCATTTTGGAGGTTGGTACAGGACAGTCTTTTCCTCTTGTGGTTAACAGGGGAAATGGTCTAGACAGACATTCCTTAGGGTGTATTCATTCTCTTCAGGTTGCACTTTGTTTAGTGCCAGAGGAATGGCCCAGGGTGGGGAAAGGTCGAGGCTCAACAATTAGGGACAGGCATTCCTTAGGGCAGATTCATTCTCTCTAGGTTACACTTTGTTTAGTGTCGGAGGAATGGCCCAAGGTGGAGAATGGTCCAGGCTCAGAAATCAGGACAGTTATTCTTCCTTGCTTGAGAAGAATAGTCCAGACAGCTCATCATCAATTTCTTACCTTTTTAGGGAAGATTATTTTCCGAGATGTCACAAATGTGAGTGGAAGAATGGCCCAGATGATTCAGTTTATATCATAACATTTTTTTGTGCAGGTTGATGTTAGATGATTGTTATGAAGACTGTATGATAGTAGATGTATACTACTGTGGTGAATGTGTTCCACTGTTTGTGACTATACATTACTGATCAAGTACCTATGTGTTACTTGGTGTGGTAGTGTACCACTGGATTATAGTTATGAACTACTATGGAAAGACACAATTGTGTTCTATTTTGTTTCGATTATCTTGAAGACTATCAACAGTATTGGAAATGATTATCAGCTATATGGATAATCAAAGGACAGATATTTCCCAGATAGAAAATGGTTCAGAACATTTACTCTTCTAGGACATATGTCTAGATTAGAAGAATGGTTCTTGTATCACTCTATGGTGTGAGTGACTTTCCAGCATCATGTATGATTACTCAGATGGAGTATGGTTTTGAGAGATGATGCAGCTGATGACATTGATGGTGATGATGGTGCTCATGATTTAAGTCATAAGATAGTCTAGACGACTATGTTGTTGCTACCGAGTGAATGGTATGTTTTGTGCTCAAAACCATTACCTGTAATACATCCCTAGCTAGGAGGGAGTGTTTATATTATGGTAGTTGCGGGATGTATTTACCTCCATGTGTAGACCTGACGAGAATAGAATATTTCAGGAAGCAAGAAGAAACCCTAATGAGTTGGCTAATAACCCTAGAAGACATGTCGTCTCAAGAGGATAACTTGTATTAGGTTATTAGCCTCCAAGAGAAGAAGTCAGCCAGAGGAATTAATATATATTGAATAGATAGATACCCAAAATGAGAAGTTGGCCTAGGTAGTTAGCCAAAATTAGTATAAATACAAGAGGCCAGTTCTCATTCTGGTGGGCGGTCTCAGAATTGCAGAGCAACACTTGTGCACACTATAGTGCCCAGTTTTGTGCGCAGGTTTGAGGATAGCTTCCATTACAAGTGTTGCAGCTAGCAGATCACGTTTGGCTTGGACTATCTCTTGGTTAGGGTTTGGACTATCTGATCAACCCTTGTTGGTGCGTTATCCTTGGTGAAAGGTGCGCTACCCCTTGTTTGGCTATCTAGCCTAAGGTTTGCTTCCAGAGAGATTCTCTGTCAAGGTTAAGGTGATTGGAAGGTGGCTTCGACCTATGGTTGGGTGACAATAGTGATATTGTCAATGGTAAAATGAGCACATCCATTCATATTCTAACAATGGTACCATGAAGGGTTCTAGACGACATACAATTATCATACTATAAATGTAATAATTCAATATCTAGGGTTTAATAAAGGGTTTTACACATAAAACGAGGCTTTTCTAAGTCTTAACACAATTAGGAAATATAACTATTTCAGATTATTCCTTAAGTCCTGATCTTTCCAAAGAGATTTTATTTGCCCGATTTGACCTTCAAAAACCCAAGATATGAATTGCGGAACAATTCACGGTCATTATCCAATCAAATTCGAGCCTCCTCTTTTCTAGAATTTTTAGAATTTTTGTAGCTACAACATAAACTATGTTGGAGATACTGCTTCCATTAATGTAATGATTAGATTTGGTTTGTGTTTATTAGATATTATTGAGATATTCTCTCAACTTCTCTTCCTAAATTTAGAATAAATTAGATCTCAAAACAACTCAAAGATCTCTATATAAACCTATTGTATTTGTACCAATTTTTATATAATACTCAAAACAGTTTCTTGTGTACATATGTATACTCTCTCCTATTTTGTATTAGTATTAGAGAGTAAATGGGCTTAGCTCCTGTACATGAGAGCCCATGAAAATGAGAGTATGTGAGATGTAATCTATGTAGGTTAGTGTAGAAGGTCAGAGTAGATTTTTTTTTTGTGAGTTTTATGTGAGTGTTTTCTTAGATAGTGAATTATTTTTTAAGTATTGTAGAATAAAATTGTGTGGAAAAGAACCTCCTTCTGCATGTTTATTGCCCCAATAATCTTCCCATTTGTGAGAGGAGATTTGTGGAGGTAGACATTGTAAATCAAGAGCATGGGGACAATACGTGGGTTGAATGCCTAGACAACAAGCTATGAGTTGCTTGAATGGGTTTCGTAGAGTGTTTTTGGTTTGTAAACGTAAGGATCTATGTGAAGAAAAGAGGAATCACCTTTTCGGATCACTTGTCAAATAAAATGATTAGGTCTAGAACCGTTCTTTTGGTATGTATTTTTATTGTTGCGTACGGGTGGTCGTGGGGTCCACTCTCTTGGCTGGTATGTAGCAAGATTTGTCTAATGGAAACCCATTCCATTGGGCAGGGCCTCATGGTCTGCATTAACCTATTCTTCACTAGAATAATCGCCTAGTCATTCCTAGTGCTTCTCTATCATCTGAAGCACAAAACCTTTCTTATATTTGGGGGTTGGTTTTCTTGATGAGCATCTTCATTTACTTATTTATTTTTTCTGTTGAAGACAAAGAACATTCCCATCGGAGATGAGGTTTGAATGGGCCAAGAATTGGCGTGGAAGAAGCATTTGCATCTTCAAAGAAGGGATCAAGAATCAGGAAAAAGCTCAGTATGGATGGTTTTCCAGTGAGTTCAAGAGTTGTGGATCTAGGGAGCGATCTCTCATTGGTTGTTGAAGACATGTGAGTGGGATTCTAATGAGGTTACGCGACATGTGTGTGGGTGTCTAGTAATTGAGTTCGGAAAATCCGTGATCCGAGAGTTTAGAAGTGGAACTCGGGAATTTAACTCAGGAGCCGCTAACGCAGCTTGATGGAGCTCAACCCGATTCAAGAACTGATTTCTGAAAAATGTTTAATTATGTTTCATGTTATGTATTCAATTTGTATTTAATTTCAGTATTGTTTTCAATAATGTAAACATTAAGGGGGGGGGTGTTGGAGATAATGCTTCTATTAATGTAATGACATGATTTGGTTTTTGTTTGTTAGAGATTGTTGAGATATTCTCTCAACTTCTCTTCCTAAATTTTGAATAAGTTGGATCTTACAACAACTCAGAGATATCTATGTAATCCTATTGTATTTATACAAATTTTTATATAATACTAACAATTTATTGTGTACAATATGTCTACTCTCCTATTTTGTCTATCTATGACTATTATATTTTATGACTATTATATTTGAAGATTTAATGTGCATTGAGTAATATTAACCCAAATCTGTTAAGCAAATGATAGGCAAGGAATGGATTTAATTTCATAATTTAACCTATTTAAGAGTTGTGGAGAAAATTTTGAAAAGATAAGTGACGAAGATAAAAGTTTTTAAATTCCACATTGAGGTCGAATATGGCCAATTTGAAGTTGGGAAAATGGGCAAAACAGGACAAAGATGAATGGAAATGTTTGTACCTGTGCAACCACTGTCATTACACCATAAGACGTCCAGCAATCTTGGATTCAATATTTTCAAGAAAAACTATTGTCGATGAACAATCCGCCCACTCCATCGATGAGGCATCGACCCAAAATTGCCTACGACACCCAATGATTGAACCATCGCCGATCGTCGATGAATGGTCGACCGGATCCACCAATGAAAGGCTAGGACGGATCACTGATGGCTGATGGAAGCATCGTTCAAGTCCGTCGATGACTCACATCAGTCAAAGTGCCAATGAAGTCCTATGAGCGAACGGACAAAAGTACCAATGGGGCGATGAAACGACCGATCCAACTCACCGATTGACAATCAACCCAACTTGCCCATGAACAAGATTAAATATCTTCCTTATCAATTTGAACCCCATCGTAATCCGTGCCTAGTTTCATCGACGATCGGCCTGATTCATCCCATCATAGCTTCGAAAATTTTGTTCATCGTTGATGCGAACCAATTCTCTCATCAACCATCGACACCTTTCTAAATATTCCATCGACGAATTTGGCTCGATCTTCCATTGGCGAATTTAGGAAGATCTTCCATCGACACCTTCCAAAACCCGTTCATCTATAGTTTTGACTTTGTTTCCATCGACACTGTTGTCAATCTATCCATCGACACTTTAGTCGATTTACCCATCGGCACTTTTAAACAAGAGGCCATGTCAAATTGAGTCGAGGGAAAAAATAATTGTTAGGTAGTCTAACATTCACTTTATTATTTATTTGATTTGAAATTCAGAAACGATTCTTACCTTTCAATCGCATATTCTCCATGGTATTTAACCAACATTTTAAATTGTCCAACTGCAGTTGTTTGAATATACTTCCAAATAATGGAGTGAAAGAGTTCTCTCTGCATGCATGCCCTGACCTCCCTCTCTCTGCACGCATGCCCCCCTCTCCTGGAGAGGCCTAGAGGCCCCCCGATCCCTCTCCCTCTGTCTCCGCCAAAGATGTTGCAGCCTTCACCTCCCTCATCGCCTCGCTTCTCAAGATGAGCAAACAAACCCCTCCAAAGTTTGTGAAAAAGTTGGATCAGATCCCTTCGGTTCAAATCCAAGGAAGCTTGAGAACCCTCGCCCTCAAATTTGCAGAACAGGCACTCATCGGACAATTTATGGGAATTTGGCCTTCTCCACGGGCTATGGCGATCTGGATCGACAAGAACTGGAAACCCCATCTGAAAGGAAATCTCTCGCATTTCCTCTGCGGAAGAGGCTTCTTTGCTTTTCTCTTCGAAGATAAATCATATAGAGATCTCATCTTCAGAAGCAGACCGTATTTTATGGGCTCCAGAGGTATGTATCTCAATAGTTGGACCTTGGATTTTAACCTTGAAAATGATATTCCTAATGTAGTTTTAGTTTGGGTTCGCCTCCCCTTCCTTCCTCTGCATTGCTGGAATAATGAAATTATTCGATCTATAGGAAATACACTTGGGAAGTTCATCGATCAAGAAGAACCTAAAGATGGCCTTCAAGCCTGTGCGCGCATTTGTGTAGAAGTGGATCTAGAAAAAGGCCTGCCTGAAGCTATTAATCTCACCATGGATAAATGGAATTACCCGCAACAAGTCGATTACGAACAACTGCCCTTCAAATGCAAAATCTGTCATGAATATGGCCATTTTGCGAAACACTGTCATAAATCCCCTCCTAAAAGCCCGACTGAAGAATCTGAGCAGTGGCAGCAACCCAAAAAGAAAAAGAAACAGAGGCATGGCCCTAATCCTAAAGTCATCCCCACGCCTCCCCCTCCTAATACCTCGTAAGATCCTGATTCTTCTAACCCGATCTCGACCCAAGAACCTTCTCGAGAGGAGCCACCACCCCTGCATCCTCAAGTCACCCCTTCGCCTTCCCCCCCTCTAACGCATCCCCCTGAGTCTTTGATCCCCCCCTCCACACCGCCTTCACCCTCTCATCTGCCTTCTCTTCCTGAGGATGATGACCCAGATCAAAGCTAGGAAGAAAACTCTGATTCTGATGCACATGCTTCCCCCATCAAAAAAGTGGGAAGGAAGTCAAACCTGCACAAAAGAGAAGCTTCGAACAGGAAGGAAATTGAACTTGGGAAGAAAACAACTTTGGATCAGCATGCCAAGAAAGAAACAAGGCAGAACAAGAATCAGAGCAGATCCAACCCCCATAAAGGGGGAAACCCTAAGCCTTCTAAATGATAAAAGTGATCTCTTGGAATTGTAAAGGACTAGGGAGCCGACACAAGCTATCGCTAATACACGATCTAATTAAAGAAGAAAACCCGCAAGTCCTCCTCCTCCAGGAGACAAAAAGGAAGGATACTAATATCCTTCGGGATAGTAGTTAGATATGGTGAACATGCAAAGGCGTAGCAGTCAACGCTAGAGGAGCCTCAAGGGGAATCTACACCATGTGGAATCCTAATATCTTCTCTCTCCAATCCTGGCAGTCTACAATTCACTGGATTAAAACTTCACTTCTTCATATACCAACAGGTAAGACTCTGACTATTATCAATGTTTATATGCATGCAATCTATCATGAAAAAATCGACTACTGGTCCTCCCTTCAAAACCTCCAAGATAGTCTTAACCTCAAAGATATCATAATAGCTGGAGACCTCAACACTACCCTCCACCATAAAGAAAAAAAATGGGGATCTCGAGTATGGGACCCCACTCGTGAGCATCTCGAGGATCTTATATCCTCCTTTCACCTACTTGACATAAAGCTCTCTAACGGTCGCTTCACTTGGTCAAACAGACGGCTCAGACCAAGGCACATCACTTCTCGTTTGGATCGGTTTCTCTTAAGAAGATCCTTCCTTGATGATTCCTTTCTACCCTTCTCTCACATTCTACCCTGGACTAGTTCATATCACAGACCTATCACCCTTACCCTCTCCTCCCCTGATAATCTTGGCACCATCCCCTTCAGATTCAACCCCCTGTAGATTTTAGTTCCTTGCTTTTTTGACATTGTCTCAGATGCCTGGAACTGTTGGATTCAAGGCTCTCCAAACTACATTTGGGAACATAAATTAAAAAGAGTCAATATGGCCCTAAAACACTGGGAAAAGATCAACAAAGAAAAAGAACAAGAAGCAAAAAACAAGAAAATTAAGGAAATGGAAGAAAATAGATTGGTAATGGAAGAGGGACCTACCACGCACTCTCTTCTTCTCAAAGAGCAACAAGACTTCATTGAATATCAAAAAATCCTCCATGAGGAAGAGAAAACTTGGAGGCTTAAATCTCGGAGTCTCTGGCTAAATTCGGGAGACAGAAACACGAGATTCTTTCAGAGACAAACCAAAGCTAGACTTTGGAGGAACAAAGTGAAGGAAATCACAAAAGAAGATGGCACAAAAACTGATGACTTCCACCAAATACAAGCAGAAGCCAAACTCCATTTTGAACAACTTCTAACTGAGGATGGGATTGCAGACCTCAACATCCAAGAGAATCTGTTGTTAAACATCTCGAACGTTGTCAATCAGGAGGATAACACCAAGTTAAATCATAAAGTTACAGAAAAAGAACTCCATGAGGCCTTGTTCCAGCTTCACCCAGACAAAGCTCCAGGACCTGATGGCTTCAACGCACATTTTTACCAAAACTGTTGGCATATAATTAAAAGAGATCTCTTGAGGATGATACAATATGTTCATAAATCCACAAAGTTGGGGGGTAGTACAAATTCCACCTTTTTGGCCCTTATTCCAAAGGATTCAAACCCTTCCTCCTTCTCAAGATTTAGACCCATTTCCTTATGCAACGTCTCTTATAAGATCATTACTAAAGTCATAGCCAATAGAATCAATCCTCTCCTGCATAAGCTCATCTCTCCAAACCAAAGTGGCTTTGCCGAAAAAAGACAAATGATTGACAACATCATATTGATTCAAGAATCCATACACTCCAGCAGGGACCGAGGAACATGGATGATTTTAGGGGCTAAATTTCGATCATGGGCTAATTTTCCATGGTTTTTCCAAAAACGAAATCCATTATTTTAAAAATGATTCGCCCAAATTCTATAGGATAAAATTATTTTACCTTAAAAATCACCAAAATTTTATAAAAACTATATAAAATCCTCAGAAATTTGAATATTTTTACAAAAATATCACCAAACATTTATAGTTGGCATATGAAGGATTAGTAAGATTCACCAAGGTTTCTACATTTTAAAATAAATTTCCATCCTTAAAATCATCCTTGTCGAGGAAACCAAGGAATGATTATCAAAATTGATATGGCCAATTCTTTTGACAGGGTAAGGCACACCTTTTTTCTTGCAGTTCTAATGAAATTTGGTTTTAGCTCTGACTTGTATCTCCTCACCTTGGATAGCCCTTCTGATCAATGGATGCCTGACAAGCTTCTTCAAAAGCTACAGAGGGCTAAGGCAAGGATGCCCGCTTTCCCCCCTCCTCTACATTATCATGGTCGAAACCCTTGGTAGGCAATTGGAAAAGGATCGAACCTCCAAAGCCATTCCCAGCATCAAAATAGCTCAAGGGGCGAAGAGAATAAACCACTCTCAATTTGCCGATGACACTCTCCTCATTGGAGGCGCCTCCATTGTCATGGCCAAGAGATTCAAAACTTCCCTGGAAAACTTCATCCAAGCCTCGGGAGCTCTCATAAATAGCTCCAAATCCAATGTATATGCTTGCAACACTCCTCTAAGAACTACTCGCCTAATAGCAAACATCTTTCGTTTTCCTCTTATTGAAAAATGGAAAACCTTCAGATACCTTGGCATTCCAATTTGTCTCAAATCTCTTCCAAACTCAGCCTGGACTCAAATTCTCAAAAATCTCAAAATCAAGTTGGATCATTGGGGAGCCTTTTGGCTCAATTTGGCAGGACGCACTTTGTTAATAAAATCAGTCCTTTCTGCTCTCCCCATTTTTCAATTCTCCTCTCTCCTTGCTCCTCAAAATGTTAAATCTTCAATCTTCAGTCTCCTTCGATGCTTTCTCTGGGAAGGAGGGAAAACAAACATGAAAAAATTCCATCTAATAAAGTGGGATATTTTAAAGCATCCCAAGGAAAACGAAGGTCTGGGCATCAAAGATCCTGCCCTTTCCAACTTGGCAATGGGAGCAAAAATTCTCTAGAACCTTGTTTTGGGAAGGAACGATTGGTGGAAGCAAGTCCTTAAAAAAAATATCTAGTTGTGGACAGGCTTAGATGTTTAGATCAACACCACTCCCTAAATAATGGATCACCAATAGGGAAGCTTCTTTCTGCCTCCATCCCTCTCATACAAAGCCAGCTCACCTAGACTCCTAGAAATGGTCGAAAGTTTCTCATAGGGGTAGATAGCATAATGGGTAAGCAACCTCTCCGGCAACATATGCATCTATGACCACTCATCAATTGGCTTGACATTCAAGGAAAGAAGCATATCTCAGATATTTCCTCCTGGAATGAAAACACGAGAAATTGGATAGGATTGAATTTGCAAAATACTCCAAGCAATCTTCAATACGCATTGCATCAAATGAAAAATCTACTAAAAGACTACTCCCCCATACATACCACCTTAAAAGATCAGAGAGGACAGGGAAATGGAAATTACTTTTTAAGCAAGGTTATTCGCAACTCCTCTCCCAAACGAATCTCCCCCCAAAAGATAAAATGTGGAATTTTCTTTGGACCAATGATAGTCCACCCAAAGTAAATTCCTTTTACTGGATATTGGCCCATGGCAAATTGCTAACAGGAGAAAATCTTCTTAAAAGAAACATCCATGGGCCCTTCAGATGTGAGGTCTGCGGCAAGGCGTTGGAAACCTCTCAACACGTCTTTCTACTTCTCCCTTTCACTATCATGGTGTGGAAAATAGCTCTTCAAAGCCTCCACTCGAGAATCAGATGGTCGGTCCAACCCAGAGATCTCTTTTCAGATTTGTCCTCCCTTTATCGAGGCACCTTCAAGAATAACCCACTCTTCAAAGTCTTGTATAAATCCTTACCCAAGTACCTTTGCTGGAAAATTTGGCTTGCCAGAAATCTAATCATCTTCTACAATCTTCGCTCTCCCCAAGATCTTGTAGCTAAAAAAGTCGTAGGCCTCCTAGCTGAATTTTTTCTTTCCAAGCCCAAAAACCTTCTCTTTCACCCCCACCTCCACCATAGAATCAGACCGGATCTACTCTTTTTTCCCCTCCCCCTCTCCCTCAATCCATTCCCCTTTTCCCTCTAGATCCTCTTAGCAGCTTCGTGAAGACACTGAGTACCTTTGCTAGCGCAATAAGCAATAGACCCACATTCTCTATTTTGATGGAGCCTCAAAAGGAAACCTTGAGGTGGAAGGAGCGGGGGGGGGGGGGGGGGGGTGATCATATGCCCACAAGGAAATCAAGTGCTCTCTTTTCATTAGAACCTGGGCATCGCTATAAATAATCAAGTTGAAGCCTATGCTCTATACGAAGGACTTCATCTCGCCAAAAGCAAGAACATTCCCTTTCGGTGATTGGGGAATCCAAGATAATCATAGGACATGTACGCAAAGGGTCCCACCCCCCAAATCTCCACTTAAAAACCATTCTCCAAAGAATTTCGACAACTCTCAAGCTCTTCCACAATATCTCGATTTTCCATTGCCAACAGAATAATCATCTAGCCGATGCTCAAGCAAACCTAGAAATTGATTTGGAGCAAGGCTCATTAGTGGTTAATGGACTTACTCTCTACATGCCCATCCCATGACTTTAGACTTCTAGCAGTCAGCTCCTCTGCCCACTTAGCACATCGTCTAGGCCACGATGGCGAAATGGGCCACGGTCTGGGTCGTATCTCCTTCCGGTTTCAAATCCCTTCCTTCGACACCTAACCACCCTCCCCCTCACCTCAGCACGTGGCTTTGCAGCCCCCTCCACTTGCCCCACCTTACCTCCCGACACCTTGGCACCCTCTCCCTCACTTTAGTGTGTGTCCCGTGGCACCTTATCTACCCCTCCCCCGACTTGGGAAGTCTTTTCAACATACCTTGGACAGATCCTGTGCATGGAAGCGAAAATTGGAGTGAAGCGAACCTATTCAACATGATGTCCAAAGCGTACTATGCATTAAGTTCATGTGAGGTGAAGGATCCCAACATCAGAAGTGATCATGGCTGCAATTCGTGGCAAATCCTGGGAAATTGGTTGAGTTCCCTTAATCAATTAAGGATGAGGGTGCATATTATAACAGGAGCGTCTCATCTTGCTGGCAATCTCATCCTTACGAAGAACAGAGCTGCGTCCACTCCTCATAAGTTCACTAATACCTAGGTGTTCTAGCCGAATAGAGCATGGAATTTAGGCAAGATGAATAGGAAACCACCAAGAATGGTTTCAGTGGAAGAGCACGACAAGCTGGTAAGCACGATCGAGACTCTTCAATTGCAACTCAAGGCTCTTTCTACATAATTTTTATCCATCACAGAGATTACCATCTGGTACATGAGTGAACAACAAAGAAACGGGGATGAGTGTGAAACTCTAAGACAACAGATAGAGGTACTCCAATTCGTGGTTGGACCTGTGTCGCCCACACCCTCCCTGAACACTTTCATCTCATATGAGGCCTTCTCTCCAGGACCACGCCCACGACTGGACCTCAACCTACGACCTCCAATAGAGGTAGACTTCCCTGCACTGGACCATACCAAAATTTAAGTGTATGCAGTGTTTTTTCATGCTATTACTAGGATCGTTTTGCATGGTTTTCACCATAGCAACTCAAATAGGCTTTAACATTTTAGTAAGCACTATCCCTACTCTTCATTTCCTTCTTGGAGAATTCAGAGAAGTAAATCTTGAATTTTGCAACTTTTGTAACACAGACTATGTACTTTTCGTGCATTTCTTCGTAAATTTTTAATATATTTTTACCTAATTTCTGTTAAAAATAAATAAAAATATATATACTTTCAAATAAGGTTTTAACTTACCTTCCACCCCATAACTTACAAACTTAATATTGTGAATTAGAAAAAATCTTCAAAATTTACAAAAATAGTGTAAATAGTAAAATTTTGTGTGTTTTTAAAGACTTTTATGATATGTTAAAGAGATCTGTCTAAGAGAACGGGAAAGTTGAAGTGAAATATGTTCATGTATTTGACTCACAAAATGTCATTGACATTCTATAAATAATAATGATTATTTTTCTAATACACCACACAAGCAACTCAACATTTCCTACTTAACAATTTGGTTTTATATATCAAAATTAATATTTAATCATATTATTATTTTAAAATTTAAATTATTGTTATTTTTAATAAACATTATATTTTGAAGAATATTATATTAAAAAAATCAACCAATTCCTTTTAAAATAATTAACAATTAAACCAATACCCTTTGTTACATATCAATTTTACAAAGTTGAGGTTGTTAAAATTTCAATAAACAATTTGGTTTTATATATCAAAATTAATATTTAATCATATTATTATTTTAAAATTTAAATTATTGTTATTTTTAATAAACATTATATTTTGAAGAATATTATATTAAAAAACTCAACCAATTCTTTTAAAAAAATTAACAATTAAACCAATACCCTTTGTTACATATCAATTTTACAAGGTTGAGGTTGTTAAAATTTCAATAGAAACCAACTTGAAATAAAAGGTCAAGATGTGCTGCAAAACACTTCTACCCATTCATATATTCATATTTATATTCGAATTCTCTAATCTAACCTATGCATTGTAGATGGTAACACTTCTACCCATTCATATATTCATATTCGAATTCTCTAATCTAACCTATACATTGTAGATGGTATCGAGGTTAACAAAAAGATATGGTTATGCGGCTTTACAATTATTAAGTAAATGTAGAAAAGTAAACAGTTGTATTTATAGACACAAAATGAATCATATTTATTAATTTAATAGAAATACTAAAAATATGTTAACATCTTTTATTGATAGCTATCAAATTAAATTTTTAAATTAAAAGATCATTAATTATACATATTTTCAATAAATATACATCTATCAACTTAAATATAAGATTTCCACCTCTCCAATCCTACTCCACCTTATAACGATGGCAATTGTGGAGATTTCGTACATGAAACCAATTCCGACTATCATCAATATATATCCGTCGTGGAGCAATGATTCTGAATAAATTGAAATATACACGACTAAATATAAAATACTTAAAATTCATTGATATCTCAGTTCCTACAACATTTATAATTTTATTAAGAAATGCATATTATTTTGGACTATTTGGCACTCACGGATTATATTATAATCCACATGATTTTCCTCTCCAAATTGCTAGACTGGGCTGTCTAAACTGAGGCAGCTGCGTGGATGGCATCTATCAATTTATCAGTCTGCAACAACGTTTACCAAATTACCATTAAACGCGCAAAACGAAAGACAGATGAGATTCCAAATTCAAAACTTTGCTGAAGCCACTAAGAAAGATTTAGGACGTGGATCAGGGGCAATACTTTTGAGCGAGGGAGATGCGAATCTAGTGGTGGCGTAGCTGCATATTGACGAGAGAGTAATATGGATTGCCTTCTCCTTTGCTCATCAGATACAAATGACTTCCCTGCTCAATGACTTTCCCATCTTGAATCACAGAAATGGAATCTGCATTTTGAATGGTAGACAATCGATGAGCTATCACAATACTCGTTCTCCCCACCATAATTCTGTCCAGTGCCTCTTGAACGATCCTCTCCGACTGGCTGTCCAACGCACTCGTTGCCTCGTCCAGCAGTAATATGCTCGGATTCTTTATGATTGCTCTAGCTATCGCAATCCGCTGCTTTTGCCCTCCCGATAATTGAACTCCTCTGTCACCGCAGTTTGTTTCGTATCCCTCCTCCAAAGAGCTACACAAATCCAAGTTAAATTCACTATCCTGATTCAGCGTGTTTTAATTTATTGCAGAAACAATCTGTTTCAATTACAGCCGATTGAATATATCTTATTGCATAAACAATCTGTTTCAACTGCAGTATTTACCTGATGAAGTCGTGAGCATTGGAAGCCTTTGCAGCTTCGATAATCTCCATCTCTGTTGCATTCTCTTTTCCRTATAAAATGTTGTCTCGAATGCTTCCTCCAAACAGGGTGGGCTCTTGACCTACGAGAGCTATGTGGCTCCTCAGACTCTTCAAATTGAACCTCCTGATGTCACTGCCATCGATTCTCACCGATCCTTTTAGGGGATCGTAGAATCTTTCAATTAATCCAATGATGGTTGATTTTCCGGATCCGCTTTGCCCCACAAGAGCCATACTTTTGCCTGCTTTTATCCTTAAGCAGAAGTTCTTGAAGATCATAACATCTGGACGAGCTGGGTAAGCGAAGTCCACGCTTATCACGTCGACGTTTCCATCTATCTTATCTGTTTTCTCGCCCCTCTCATCTTCTGGGTTTATGCGGCTCTCTCTGTCCAGGATGCCAAACACAGATTTGACGGCATCAGAACCTTTAGCGATGTCGCTGCTCATACTTCCTGCTTCTGCTATCACTTTTCCGGTGGACATCAGAATGAATAAAACTTGGAAAAGAGCTTTGAAGGTGATTTGTCCTTTCGAAAGAAGCTGTCCTCCATACCAAAAGTCCAGAGCCAGATTGCAGAGATGGATGGATTGTGATGCTCCGAGAGCAAATCCTGCAAACAAAGATTGTTTGATACTCTCTCTGCGAAGGCTTTCTTGACTCTTTTCAAAGAGACGGAGAATCTTCTCCTGTGAAGAGAAGGCACTAATAGTACGATGGTTGGCGACAGCCTCTGCTGCGAGTTGACTGCCTTGATCTTGAGCTTTGAGAGCCTTTCGAGACATCACCTTGAGGAGAACCTGTCTCGTATAGTAACATAATACTATGACGGGTTGAACTGCGATTATTACAACTGCAAGACGCCATGCTATAATCAAACTCATCGAGAATGCTATTGTCACAGCAGACGAAGTTTGCACAAGTAACGAGATACGATCTCCGACCAGAGATCTCACCTTTAATACAAATAGCATATTCGAATCATTAGAAAACTGTAACACAATTCACAACTTTGTTAGAAATATTAAAACTTTCAGGTCAGATACTTGCCACATTAGCCTCTGTTGCGAGTCTGGAACAAACAGCTCCGCTAGAATTCTCGTCCTTATCGAACCACCCAACCTCGAATGTAAGGATCTTGGACAACATCCGCTCTCGAACCCTTTTAGTGAGATATTCCCCCATAGCTGCAAAATTGTAATGCTGCAACAAGTTTACTGAGAACAATATTACTCCCAAGGCCACGAAAATGGAGGAATAATGTTTGATTTTGGATTTGATCTGTTCATGGTCCTGGAGGAAAAATACAGATAAAACTGCTCCAAGGAAAAAGGAATAAATAGGTTGAACTGCTCCAAAACCTAAGGCTCCTGTACAGCCTAATAGAGCATGCTTCCATTCCGGAGCATTTAAAAGAAATAGTCGACGGAATGAAGGACGGAATGAAGGGGTGGAAGGAAGCTTATCTTCATGTACCAGTTCTCGATGGACTGATACGGACGAGTTTGAACTCGATCTACTATATATGCTAGAGCTCTTTGCTATCAAAGACTGGTCTAGCATAGTGGGGCCTTCGAATCTCTCGTCTGCAGCGGCCTGTTGCAGTTGCACCAAAGTAGCGTATGCTCCCTTGGGTCTATAGATCAGATCTTCATGGGCACCTGTCTCGATCACATGACCGCTTTGAACCACCGCAATCATGTCCGCGCTGCGGATGGTGGAGAGGCGATGAGCGACTATAATAGTTGTGCGTCCGACTGAAACTTGGTCTAGAGCATCCTGAACGATCTTCTCTGACTCTACATCTAGAGCACTTGTGGCCTCGTCTAGAAGAAGTAGACGAGGATCTTTGATCATAGCTCTTGCAATAGCTATACGTTGCTTTTGCCCTCCCGACATCTGAACTCCGCGCTCACCCACCTGTCTTCCCGGAATGAAAGGAAAGTCAAATCGACTGCACTTTGTACAGATAAAGGATGAGAGAAAAAGCTAAATCTTACCTGTGTGTCGTAACCATCTGGTAGTTGACAGATGAAATTGTGAGCATTGGAAAACTTGGCGGCAGCAATAACCTGTTCCATGTTGACTCCCTCCTTTCCTAACAAGATGTTTTCCTTGATCGATGTAGCAAAGAGTGCAGGTTCTTGACTTACTAATGCAATTTGGGAGCGTAACCATTTCAATTGTAGCGCTTTAGTGCTCACTCCATCAAGCAGAATCTGTCCAGCCAGGGGATCATAGAACCTCTCTATTAACGCCACAGCCGTAGACTTGCCGGACCCGCTTCCGCCCACCAACGCAACGGTCTTGCTTGCGGGAATGGTTAGACAGAAATTGCGAAATATCTTGGACTCTGGTCGAGATGGATATGCAAACTCAACGTTTCTAAATTCAACTTCACCGCTGACCTCGTGAAGTATTTCTCCTTTTGGATCTTCCCAATCAATGATCGGTTCTCTGTCAATCATATCAAAGATGCGTTTACCAGCAACACGTGCTTCTGAAAAGTATTTGATATTCGGAAGCGCAGTCCCTAGAGCTCTGCAAACACATCAGTGACTCCAGAAATTTTGATCGAACTTCCGAAAATAAGGTAAATTGCATCAACGATTTTAGAAATTTTGATCGAACTTCCGAAAGTGGGGTAAATTTGCCATTCTAGGATCAATTATAGAAATAATTGAGAAATAGAGAAATGGACAGGGAGAAAGCTTACAAGCCACCCATAAGAATGCAACTTGAAGTCACGAAAATCTTGCCTCCGCTTGCTCCATGATACATAACCAATCTGCTACCATACCAAGCGTTGAACGCCCAGATACCGAAGGTTACTCCTACGCTTCCTACTGCCAAGCCTTTGACAAGACCTTGTTTAAGCCCAAGCTTTACAGTTACATTAAGCGCATCCGAGAACTTGGTCATTGTCCTGTTCTCTCCAACGAAAGCAAAGACGGTTCTAATCGATGAAAGAGCTTGCTCTGCAATATTGCCGGCTATATTATAGGCTTCCTTCAACTTGCAAGAAGTCGCCACCAGAATCCGTCCATACAATATCCCGGGAATTATCAGCAATATCACGAATGGAAAAGACACAATTGCCAGTCTCCATGTCAAGTAAAATGCCACAAAATAACTGCTCACGAATAAAGATGTATTCATGACGAAGTTGGGTAGCTGAGGTTGGACAATCTCCCCAGAGAACTAGCATTAAAATTAGAAAACTTAATGAAGAATCCGGGAACATTGATAAATTAGATGCGAAAATAGAGTAATTATGATAATACCTTTTCAGCGAAAACGTCCTGTATAACCAGAGTATCATTAGTAACGCTGGTAACCACTTCTGAAGTGGTCGTTCCTTGGGTGTCGAAGAATCCCTCGTCCTGCCTCAAAACCGCCTTCAAATATTTTATACGCATCCGAGATGCCTGCCTTTCGCCGGTTCTCGACCAACAGAACGCCTCTGATCAAACAAACCAAAGAAAAACATTAGTCATAGATAAGATCATAAAAAGCCCTTCTCATAAACACTGTAGAAAGGGTGAAAGAAACAGGAAAGGTTATACCTACCTAGAAACGCACCAAAAAACACACCGATTGATAAATACACCAGACGTATAGTATACTGCGCAATTAACCAACACCGACACATTCATCAATATGCGAGATGGGTATTATGCCAAGTTTTGCTGTCTAAAAGAAATGATTATTACCGTTTCGATAGTATTACGGAAATCTCCGGTGAATGTGGAACCAAAGTTTCCTAGTGTGTCTATCAAACTGCTTAGTATAAGCAACATCACAGGCCTGGCTATTCCATCTGTAATGGTCCCTGCAGTGCCGAATGCCATAAGCCACAGATCAAATGAATCGGCGTATTTAAAAAGTTTCCACATTGAGATATATGTATCATTCGGACGAACAGACGTGTTGTCGGTGTTTCTTTTCACACGATCATGTTGTTTAGCCAAATCTGGTGTCAATTTCTGCATCTTTTCTTCATCTCGTTCTTCCAGACCTGACATCTCTATTTGTTCCGTCGCCATATTCGCCTTGTGCAGGAAGAACACAGGACTTATTCACTCTTCTGTATCTCCGGTCATTAGAAGCATGTCACTGTATGGTCAAATGGTATATTATGGAAGATGGGCACAATTAATAATCTTTTAATTTTAAATTTTAATTTGATGACTAAACATTAAAGATGCTGATATATTTTTTATTGTCCTCCAAAATTAATGAGTCAGATTTATTATTGATAACATTTACTTAATCATATTATAAAACTAGCACAGCCACAAGTCACTTGTGGCTGGTGAACGGCGAAATAACTGAGCCCTGTGCATTAAATAATAGTTGGAGTAAAAATCGTCGCCCATAAACTTGGGCTCTTTAAAAAATGAAAAGTTAATCACTCATAGGTGGCAATCAGCTAGCCATGATTTTAAATTTTAAATATGATTAAGTAAAAGTAAAAAAATAAACATGTAAACGGATGTCTTTATAATAGTGAGGAAGTTAGTGGTTGAAATCACAACCATTGATTTATTGGGACGACTAAGAATATACCAACAATATTTAATCTTGTCCATACAAAACTGATTAAGTACTAAAAACATATTAAATGTGATCATTATTAATAGGTGTATGCATATATAATTGCCACTTTGAAATAATTAAGAAGAATTAATATCTATGTCAACCATATTTATATAAGTAAAAAACAAACACACTTTTCATGTTGATGCATGGATTCCTTTTATAAATAAAAGTACAATAAATGAAACTTATGAATAAAATCTACTTAAAAAAATAACTTAGATATACTTTTATAATATTTTTAGAAAGTACAATAAATGAAACCCGAGGAGTCTACTACAAAACATCTTCATTATTAAGGTTAGTTACAAAAAGGAGGGTCCTGTACAAACCAAGCTTTCTGAGTAAGGATTTTGAAGTTGTATGTGCATTCACATTGTTTAGCTTATGAATTAAAAATTGAAAAGAAGAAAATGCCATGAAATAATTAATTACAGGAATAAAACTTTGAAAACAATTGTTTTAGTAATGGAAGCATCATAAGTATTCTGGTTTTTTCAATCTCTATTATAGTTCATACACATTTTCTTTTCAATTTTGTATTCTCTGTATTTGTTGTGGGGTTTTATCTATTGGTTTGTCTTTTCCAAATTCATCATAATAATAGATTTTATTTTCAATTTTTTATTCTCTCAATTTATTGTGTGGAGTTTTATTTGTTAGTTTGTCTTTTCCAAATTCATCAAAATAATAGATTTTGTGTTTGAATAGTTATCTCCAACTTTTTTATCTTATTCAACTTGTTTATCTCCAACTTATGAAATTATCAACTTGTTTCAAAATTTTGTTAAATATATATTATTAGAATGTAAGTTTTTTTTATATGTCAATATTAATTGAACTTTTTAAATATTTATACATAAATGTATATACCATATTTCTAAAATTTGTTGGGTTCTAAAATATGTTAGAACACACATGCCTGAAATTATGGTAGAAGACTATCATAAAAATAGTGATTTACTTCTCAAATAAAATAATTTTAATTAAAATATTTTTATGGTTCTCATTAACAACATTATTATGAAAAACTTCTTTGATTTACTTTGGTATTCTCATTCGCTCTTTTAGTGGGTTTTAGTTAGTTCCAGGTTTCTACACTTTTTAATTTTTTTGTTTGTTACTATTTCAAATTTATACATATGTTTATTTTCTCCTGTCCTCTGTTCTAACTTTCTTTTATCCATGATTTAGGGTTTTTATTATCAACCGGGCATTTTATTTTGGAAAAAACACAATTAGTCAAATGATCGTTTTATTTTGGAAAAACCACAAGAGGGAATTGTGTTGGATTCATAAGATGAATTAAACAAATTCAGTAGAACTATGTACATTTTTTGGTTTTTAAGCTTTTGCAAATGTGGCGATTGATATCCCATGGAAGTTCAGTAGAGTTATGTGTACTTAAAGTTTTCAAGGTTTTACAAAGGTGGTTGTTGGTATCCCTTGATGGAAAGAAGAACTATATATATATATATATTGGACATATTAGGATTTTATTTATGCTCATATTTGCAAAGAGAATTGAATGTGTTTGCCAATAAAAAGTATACAACAATTTGTTTTTTTAGCTAGGTCTAAGATAGTAACAATTTTTCTTGATGAAGTTCAAAGGATGAAGCTCATGTCTAAGGTAGTAGCAAGCTTTGTTGATGAAGTGAGATGGAAACAATGTTGAAGAGGGCACCGGGTTTATTGTATGGGGTATTGGTGGAGGTAGTAGCAAGCTTTGTTGATGAAGTGAGATGGCAACAATGTTGAAGAGGGAAGGGGGTTTATTGTATGGGGTATTGGTGGAAGAGGAAGTACATACATTTTCTATGAATTGATAGTTTAATACTTGACAATGTTTTGGAGTCAAATCATTGATTTTGAATGTATAGATAAGGTTCAATATCATCTAAAAGGCATGGAACACTATGATTATGCAATCACAACCCTTGACTTTTTTCATCTCTGCAATTCTTGGTATAACTTTATATAATATATTATATTATAAAACACATAGTGATGTTATTATAACATAATTCACTATATAAAAATCGTTTCCAATATATCTAAGAACCTTGACTTTTTTCATCTCTGCAATTCTTGGTATAACTTTATATAATATACTATATTATAAAAGATATAATAATGTTATTATAACACAATTCAATATAATTATTTTTAATATATTTGTAATGACGCTTGACTAAGAACTTTTAACTAATAATAATTTTTTGTTAAATATAATTAATCATTTATAGCAATCAACATAACACATTAAAATTTAATTGCACATTAAAATCAAATTTAAATGCACATTAAAATTAGAAGCAAAAAGACAGAGAAGCACACACAAAATGAATTTATGTTATATTTCTCTTATAATCATATGCTTTCTACGCTATCATGTGAGAATATACAAACAAATCATAGCTTTTTATTAAATAATTGTTAAAATAATTTAGATATATACCCATGTTTAATTAATATATTGAAATAATGTACATTTTTTTCTATTTCACTGACATTTGTTCCTCTTCAAATTGAAGTTAAATTTGCACTTCCAATTTAATTGCTTCGCACAATTAATGTAGCTAATAATAGCTCTGGAAATATAGATTAAATTGATAAATATGAGTGTGATTGTGTGGCAGCTTTGTGACATTTTCTAAGGAATCGAGGAGTCTCTCTAATTGCCAGAAGTATTACAGGTCCAGATGGCGTAGGTCCATAAATTAAATAATTTTATAATTAAATTAAATTTATTATAATTATAGTTTTGAAGATTAGTGTCATAGTTATACAGTTTTTCGGCATTGGACCGAGAAAAGTGGTTTACTTTACATTACATTGAGTTGCAAATAGTGTTTAGGAGTTTTTATTCGTAAAAGCTGAAGTATGTTAAAAAATGGTTCACATGTATATAATTTTTTTTTTGAACAGAAAATAATTGGATAATCCACAGAGACACCACTTCTCTTTTGATAAAACTCCTCTTTCATTAGTGGCTAATGGGGCCTGAATTTTTTTTTAATGAGATCTGACCTTAGTCATTATAGAAAGATAAATAATTTAAAATATCTATTTAAATGAAATGAGTAAGTAAATAAAATATTTATATTAAATTTAAATAAAAAATAATAGAAAAAGTATAATTTTATTAATTAGTGAATTTGTAGAATAATAAGTAATTATTATTTAATTATTAAATTCAATAAAAATATTTAGAATAATTATGGAGGAAGTGTCAAAAGATAGAGCATATCCAAGAATTTTATAACTTACAATTTCAAAATTAAAGGTAATATACTTTATCATATTTTTTTCATAGAAGGAAGCCTTTTCCCCATTGAGAGCACAACTATGATTAGGTACTTAATGTACAAGAACAAGATAAACAACATGGATGACAAGAGGCTCCTAAAAAAAGCTTCATACTCTAGCCAAAATCACAAACTGTTGAAGCCACAATAAAAGAAAATCATGATATTATAAGAAGGTGGTTAACCCTAATCTTGAAGTTCAAAAGTTTAAATATTGCTAAAATAAAAACTATTTCTCATGAGTTGCATAGTGAAACTAGGCATTGGGAAATCCCCAAAACACCATGTGAGGAAAGAATCTGTCACCTTTGTGACACCAAGAGGGTTGAAGATGAAACACACTTTCTTAACCTTCTAAGTCACCACACTTCTCTTAATGTTTTTCAAACATCAAAATACCATTTTAAAGAAATCCAAGAAATCTCTTACTTTTCTTAAGGTTCCATAGACTAGTTTTGATCATGAAGGTTAACCATCATCCTCATCATCAATTATTATTATAATATTATAATTGAAAAATATTATTATAAAAAGAATTTGTAGTAGTTGTTGGTGGCACATGGATTCAAGAACCTACATGAAACTAAGGTGGTGGTGGCCATGATCCTCTCTCATGCTTCAAATTCATCTTAACTCTTTGCATCTTTGTGCCCATAATTGAGCCTAAGMATTGTGTCTCCAATGTAGATTAGATTTATTAGAAGGTTTAACCACAAAATTAATTATTGATTGTGTAATTAGATCTTTCAATAACCCACATCTGCAATTCAAATAAGCTTAAACAATTTAGACTTTTCAATGAACCAAATCTACAATCCAAATATATATATATATATATATATATATATATATATATAACACTTATAAATATATATATATATATATATATATAACACTTGGTTTCATAGTTTTGTATATACTATCCAAACGTCGATGAAATCAATATGTAATATTTTCATATTTTATATTTTTAACATTTTTAACAAACATGGGACATAGACTGATATGAGCCTTCCAAAGTTTTTATTTTCTTTATTCGTTGCCACCTTTCCTGAAATTGTTGTCGAGACGCCCTCTAATTTCTTTTTGTCGCTTCGCATGCTTATTTAGAGTCGCCTTCAGCCTAATGAATCACATAGGATAAGGAAAACGGAATTTATTTTATATAATAAATAAATTATGAGATTCTTCTGATAGCGTCAGCCCGATGAAGTACGTGGACACAACGTTTAGATTCTAAACATAAAATAATAAAATAAATGAAATGCGAGCAGAGCAATGACGTTTCGGAAGTCTTACAAGGACATCAAATTGCTCATGTGGAAGACAATATGATAAACCATTATGCATCATCAATGACCTATTTGTGTTATATTCATGAGGGCCACACTTTGATAGTTGATATTTTATGTTAATTGAGGTAAGAGATGACAATTTATGTTAATTGAGGTCAGATGTATGTACACTATAACACCATGATTAAAAAAAGATAAAATAATAAAATAAATGAAATGCTAGCTCAACGATGCCAGGTTCAGAAGTATTGCAACTCCATCAAATTGATCATTATTATGTGGAAACAATATGACAAACCATCACGCATCATCAATGATGTATTTGTATTGTATGCATGGTTCCCCACGTCTTTATAGTCGGCATTGTATGTTAATTGAGGTAATAGTTTACATTTTATAATTGATATGATATTTTACGTTCACTTAAGTAATACATGAAAAAACGTTTTTATATGCTTGGGAATTATTACAAGTGAAGAAGAAATTATTTTTGTTTGGATTTTTATACTATTAGGAAATATTATAAATGGAAGCGATACACTCTTACTTGTTGGCTATGTTTTGAGTATTACAACTTGGTTATGATATAATCCTTGTTTTCTATGAATAAACTCGTACACTTTTCTTCATCCTCATGCTTCATATTCTTAGTCTTCCTCTATCCATCTCTACACCATTAATGTCTCAAGTTTCAATTTCCAATGCTTAAGAGATTTCTAATTCCTCTTTTTTTTTATGTCTTAGTTATGTCTCTTTATGGCCAAGAGACTCCCAAACGTGTTCAATTTGTGAAGTTTTTATGGTGAACTTAGATAGTAGAAAACATGATGTAGGAGCATCGCCAACGAATCAGGAGTGGAGGACAACTAAGTGTTTAGCGCACGTTTTGAAGTGAATTTAAAATTCAAAGTTGCATATCATTTAAATATTTTGAAAGGATTGTAATTAAAGGACATCTTTAATGTTTTGAGGTGGATGATTGCATGAGATCATCGAATAATGTATTTTCTTTTAATGAAGCTAAGTGCAGTATAGATTCGTTGTGTTCGATCTTATCTGTCTGTAAAAAATATTTATTGTAATAAATTCTAGTAGTTGAAAGCTTTTATTTCGATAGGATAGCTCTAGAATAGTTGGAGGGAAAATCTCAAAGGGCCCCTCTTGTATAAAGCTTTGTATTGTTGCCCAAAAGAGGCTGGTGATGGTTGATCGCTGAAGTTGTTGGCATTTTAGCTAGTGATAGTTGTTGTAGAAGTTGTTGAAGCTTATCGGAGTGTATGAGAACATGTATATTTTCAGTGGAATGAATATAACAACGGAGCATTGTCTCAAATGTGTGGTGGTGTTGTGTTTATCTGAATGAATGAATGGTAGACTTTTTGTTTATTTGCAATTCTCTGTTATTTTTCTTTCTTTTGTTTATGCATGCATTTACATGGTTGAATGTATGAATCTGTGAAGATTTAAATAAGTTTCAATTGTTTCTCTTCTAGGAGCATGTGCAAGTGTGCATGGTTTCTACAAGGAGTGTGTTGACGTAGTCTCTTTCAACTCATAAGATCAGAACAAATAATGTGAAACTTATGTGTGAAAAGAGTGCATAACATCCACAAGGTGAGCGTGACAGAGTTCGTAGTGACTCAGAAAGTTCAACAAAGACATTTTGAGATTGCGGGTAGGAGGAACCTCGCTCAATTTTGTATTGTACAGAGGAAACAATAGAGCGCGGAAGAATTGTTGCAAGAAGTGCACATTCATCCTTCAGGAGTCAAGATTGAAGGAGGTTGTCCGCAAGGAGTGCGCAACAGAGTCTTCTGAATCAGAAGCTTAGGAGGAGTAGTGGAAGTTGTCTACAGAAAAGTTAAGTTGTGGAAGAGGACTTGTTGCAAGGCATGCACATGCTGAAATTTTGACTAAGTTTCGAAGAGAGCATTCTAAGGAGGAAAACGTTCAAGGAAGAACAAGTTCAGAAGGAGAACGACGAGAAATATTCAAAGGGAGGAGTCTTTTAAGGTTTCCCAGAATTAATGAGTAAGATCCGTCTAGGAGGGATTGGAATCATTCCAGACTGTCAGATCTGAGGAAAGTCGCATGGAGGGTAGTCATGGAACATTTCGACATTTTGGAGTTCAGAGTGTTTAAAAGTGTTGAGAAGCGGGATCGTCGAAGTCGTGAGGAAAATATTAACCATTGGTTGTGAGGAGACACGTGGAAGCGGATTAGAAAATACGAGAGTTAGAGGTCCAAAGGAGTTGGGTGTGGAGTAGCTGAAATTTTGTGAAGTCGTGAAACCTAAAGTACAGCTGGATCGTCAGATCCAGGGAGACACGCGTCAAAGATCCGTGAATTCAGAGAAAAGTGTTTCGAAAGGAAACAAAGGCGGAGGTCACAATATTTCTGAAGCTCGAAGTTGCGAAGGGGTTGGCCCGAGGTTATAGCATGTGGTCAAATAAGAGAAAGAGTCTAGCGCTGGGATAGTACTCACAAGGCTAGTGTTGCCAATCATCGAAGAGCAATGTCGCAAGTAACCTAGACCTGCAGGTAACATCAAAAGGGAACTTGTGTGTGTGTGTGTAGTAATTGTTTAGGGTATGTTGAAGGCCCAAAGAGCCAATTCAGATCAAGAATTTGAAGATTCATGATCAGGACGTCACAAAATTCCCAGGAGGGAAGGGGGGTTGCATCATCAAAACATCACACACAACTTGCACAAGAGAGAAGAGAAGAGAGACAAGCTTGAGAGAAAAAATGAATTGTATTAACTGAATGAATAAATGGTAAAATACACATGATATACTCTACATGGCTAAGTGAAGGTGCCATAGTAGTGATCTAGAGAGATTTAGACACTCATTGACAGAAATTGAAGAAATCTGCCACATAGTCCTAGTTAACTGGTCCATGCAATCATCAGTTAACTGAGACACGCATGTGGAAGTGAGAGAAAAACATGCAACCAAAAGATATGTGTCCTCTTAGCCACATGCGTGAGATATGCGTCCTCCCGGTAAGGAAAATGAGGTGAACATGCAACTGTTGTTGATGAAACTGAGGTTTCCATGCATGAGTAGCCTCCATTAGTCTAACTGAGGTGTAACTAACTTTAAACTGAAGAAGGAAGGCACCCTATTTTGTAGGAAGCATCGTAATTTGTAGTGGAATGTTCTCAAGAGTTATCTGATAAACATAGATAATATTTATGGAGAGTTTTGGATAATGCAAGATGTTCTCAAAGCTTTTATGTTGGATTTCTACTCTCCATTCACTAATGACCTCAATTAAGGTATCATCTTCAATGAGAATGGGAGGACCCATGCATGGAGAAATAGAAGATAAAACATTTTATGTTGTTTTTGTATGATGTGATGTGTCTAAATCTAAGATACATGCATCGAGTGAAGAGTTAATGGAAATCAATGCATGAGAGTTACCTTGTTTTGTTGGTGCTTGATCTTCCAACTTATTCTTGGCCACTTCAGGAATGTGATCCCCAAGGTTTTTCTTCTGAAGTATTTACTCGGATCAATATGTTTCTTCGGGCATGTTGACTTGAGATGATATCTGTGGTTGAGATAACTACATTTGGTCTTCAATTTATTTCCTTTTCCACCTTTGGATCTTGAGGAATCATCAAATGGTTTGGAGTACCCTTCCTTCTTTGGCTCTACATGCACATGTCCCTTGATTTTATTCTTGGAATTTGAATTGGAAGTGTTGTTGTTGTCATGCAAATAAAGTGTATGCGCATTGGGTCCCTTGATTATCCCCATTTTGATGAACTTATCTTTCTCATGCGTTAGGGATTCAATAAAATGATCCAATTTTAGCAATTTCCAAGTTGCTCCTGAAGCAAACTTATTTGTATGGAACGATGAGACAAAAATAACATAATATGAACCAAGTTTTTCTAAAATAGAAAGGATTAACCGATTGTGTTGAGTTGATTTTTCATTTTTTCATATTTATGACAAGGATGGACTTGAAATTCATAAAGAAGTCATGGATGTTATCAAAATTACTCAAATCTAAGGAATTCAACTCCACCTCGAGAATATGGCCTTTCATTTCATCCTGTTTGCCAAAGAGATCCTCCAACTTTGTCTAAATATCATCTGGTGTGGTACAAGCTTCAATGTGGAACATAATCTTGGGGGAAATAGACATGCAAATGAGGTTGTAGGCCTCATACATATAGTTGAGATACATGTTATTATTGATAGCATATGTTGGCTCCACCTCTATAGCCATTGTAATCTGGTATAATCCTTGCATTTGAGTTGATGTATAACTTTTAGCTTCTACTTGAAGTAGTTATGAGGCGTGAGAAGTATTTCCGGTGAGTACTCCATCCTTTTTTACTACATATTCCTCCTAAACATATAAATAAAAATGCTTATGCACTTTCTCCTAGCAATCAAGGATCTGATACCATGTGAAGTTTTCACAATGAACCTACCTAGTAGAAAAATCACGCAAAGCTTACGAGACAGAGAAGAGAAGAGAGACAAGCTTGAAAGAAAGAATGAATTGTATTAACTGAATGAGTAAATGGTAAAATACACATGATATACTCTACATGGCCAAGTGAATGTGCCATAGTAGTGATCTAGTGATATCTAGACACTCACTGACATAAACTAAAGTAATATGCCACCCAGTCCTGGTTAACTAGTCCATGTAATCATGAGTTAATTGAGTCACACGTGAGGAATTGAGAGAAACACATGCATGGGGGCTTCACCTTGTTGACCAATATCTTATCATGCTCATTCATAAAGGGGGTCTTTTAATTGTGAAAAATAAAGTCAATATATTGTGGGTATTGGAGGGGGGATGTGGGTATCAAGGGATTTATAGGTATTAGAGGGTATAAAAAAGGTATCGAGTAAAAACATGGGTTTCTTTTATTGGAAATATGTATTGGGAGGGGGTCTCAAAAAAAGATTTTTTAGAGGTATTTTTCAATATATAGTGATATTAAGGGTATTATTTAATATCCCGTTATTTCAGGAGCTATGTCAAACGTTCTGTTGCAAAGAAAATCTCTATGAAAAGGGGTAAACCACAAAAGATAGAATGACACCCATAAATCAACTATAAACTCAAGCATGTTAGATAAATAGAAATGCTAACAAGATAATACTAGAAGCCTACCTCATCCGGACATCCAGAGAAGACCACGACTAAGCTCATGACCGAAAGCTTGATGTCTACAACTTGTCCTCAACAACCAAGATACACAGGCATATAGAATTTATATAGAAAGTTAGCATATAAAATAGCATAATCTATTGACATGTATAACAAATATGCCCATGGAAAGTAATACAAATATTTGTGACATATAATTGGATGATAAAACAATATTTCTATTAATGTAACCAACATAAGTACATAGGTGACAAACTTATGGAATGACACATATAGAAACTGAGAAACTAAGTCCCTCCAGCTAGGCCTTCACCACTTCAATCCTCCATAGAGACAATCTCACAAGTAGTAGGATTAATTGAGTTTCTCCTTCTCAAGATAGGAATACCTTGGGAGATGAACACAAGAAGTTCATGCTTTCAAGGACAAAGGGATGCAAACTCAATATGAAGTAAAATTTCTCCAGAGTGTCTTTGCTCTCAATGATGCGTGTATTCAAGGCTTGCATATGGCTCAAGTTATATCCTTCAAATGGAATTGAAGGGTTGATTCAGAATGCTTCTAGTATATGGAAGTTTAAGGATCATGGATCTCGTGACATGGCATAGAAACCTAAAATATTTTTAATTTTTTAGCACAAAATCTGATGTGTGCAGATTGTAATGAAGAAACCTATGTATACACAAGTTGTCTAACTGTGGCCCACGTATATGTGCAAAAAATTGAATTTTTAACTCTGGAATGAGAAAAATCTGGGAACTTGAGTCTATAGAGGGGAATGGAAGGCCATCCAAGTAAGATGCATGGAGTGGGAAAAAAAAATTCTATAACATATTCCCCCTAATATGTGAAGCTAGAGGAGCAAATACAATCATTGAGATACATTATAATTCCTAGAAGTGGAGTAATGAGGACCGAACTAGAAAAAATAGTTACTCATGAGAACATTACAATTCATATTGACTTTGTACATATGGTTGCCAAACATAATTACACTACAGATCCATGTGGACATATATCAAATAGTTTTTCATGGCCATGAATAGGAAAGACAAAGTGGACACATGCCATTGGTTGTCATAGTCATGAACAAGACACAGTGGAGTCCAGTCTAAAAATCAACTGAAGATATATGTATACAATGGAGTACAATTTGATCTTCCATGATCACTGAAGTCATATAGGTAATGGTTCGATGAAATACAACAACAAATATGATATCCTGCTACTATGAACTGGAGGTATTCTACACTGTCCGCCGAAGGTGCCAGTATACATCATGTGAATAAAGGAGTTGAAGTTAAACACAATGAGACTTCATTTGATTATCGATCATTGAGGTATATAGTTAAAAACTACAACACAAACCACCGATAATGAAAGTAGGTGTTAAGGAACTCAGTACATTCTACAAGTGTGAATAGAGGTCTTGAGGTAGAACACTTGAAGAATCCATCGATCAAGAGACATTAATGTATTCCCAACTATCGATGGTAGGAGAAACTGCCACTGATGACTGCAAGCCTCTAGGTACTCATACAACTCTAGATCTCAATTCTAGAATAGATGAGTTGAATTCGATGGAAGGAGACTGGTTGAAAGGAGAGAATTAAGGAATGTCTCATCATCTACCGTGAGGTGCAAAGAAATAGCTTGATGATTAGGAAGAGACCAAACAAATAGGATTTTCACGAACCAACGACCAGTTGCATCTCTCATGAGCACTAGATGAAGGTAGTACACAAAAGAGGCCCTTTGACTAGCAACCAATAATGGAAACTACCAACAAATGCAAGGAAACCACCAATAGGGTCTAATGGAATCGAAGACACTTGATGAATCCCAATGTGTGAATATATTTCTTGTCTTCAAACACAAGGGAAACCCCCTAGTCATCGACCAATGGAGAGATGCCATCTTTTGGGTTCAAGGTCACCTACCAATGATGAAAGTAGGCCCAAGGTACAAGGTAGGACAAAAGATTCATTTGAATATGAGGTTCACTTGTAAGGGGATGGCCGACATGCAATGTTAATATTTTTGAGAAATGACCGACACATGCTTAGACTTCCTTTGAACAAGAGCATGAGATAGACGAATAACTCCAGAAGCATAGACATAATCACTAACCATTGACAAAGTTTTGTGAAATAGGAGGCATCAAGAAACTCTTCATAGGGAATGGAAAGAGTAACCAATCAGAGGAGTAAACTCTAAGAAATGACATCAAATTCCTAAGGACATGCTAAACCCAAACCTTGGATGAAATGGACTCAAGAATTTTTTCTTTGTTCAAAGGCGACACGACTGTTGTCGATAGGATATTATATTCTTTTCCTAGCCGTCTTTTTTTTTTCATAGTACAAGAAATGCTTTGATATAGGAGAGGAAACAAATGTCGCGAGTAAGCAACTAGTTCCAAGCAGCGGAAAATACCTATGCTTAATGAAGGGAATTGCATGCAGGACATGGACACTCAGGGGGAATGTTTCCTCTACGGGTAAGGGGTTGTCAAGTTTCAAAGGATATATAGAAGGAGCTACTTGGCTAATGCTAAGAATTGCTAGGGTAAAAGGGCTTATAACGAGAAAGCAGGAGCCAACATTATGCTCAACATTGCAATCATGGTAATGGGATGCAATTACAACTTAACTCAAAGGTGTCCTTTTTCGTAGATTTAGTTCCCTAGGCCCCAAAAAAGTATAACACAGTACTCAGGATAACTCTTCTAGACAATGGTGACTAGAGTATTCCTTTTTCGTAATTAGTCTATTTGGTTTGGAAAAGGGTTAAACTTATACCAAAATATATTTCCTTTCAAATCCATTTAACGAGTGTGAAAGAGACAAGTTCACTCAATAATGTTTTCATTTTTGGGGGAGTCGGAAAAGAACTTAACCAAGACTCGACGGGAGCCCCATAAGTAGTGTTCAGAATGAGATTCAGTAAGATCAATGAGGTTTGAACGCAACATCATATTGGGAATATAAGGGACTCCTAGACCTATGGAATAATTTTTGCATGGGCACCAAATGGAAAAAGTGTTCTAACTAACTTAACTAGGGTAAGTTTCTACCACTTAATAACGACACTTCTAGTAGCATAAAGAAGGTTTTGTGTGGCTACAAAATAGGTTGGTACCTAGGGAATATGAATCATGGTCATAAGACAATGCAAAAATTCAAAGCTGGGTGAAAACCTACCTTATATGCCAATCTTGATAAATACCTGTCGGAGGCACGAACAAGCTAAAGAGTGTTGGAAATCCATGAAACCCTAGACAAAACCAATTCAAACCAGGTATTTTACTGCTCAAATAGGTCATATGGTTTCGAAAAATATGAAAGATAGCGTAAAAACTATAGAAAGTGGATAATTTTTTTTACAAATAGTAAAAAACAAGAAATTTACCATATCATTTGAGTTTTTTCACTCACATAGTGCATTTTAGGCCATTTTACCCATGATATTACATTGGCGATTCTAGGATCTATGATCAACAAAATTCGAAACCGTCTGGACCAAGTAAGTGCCCATCCTATCCTCTTCCATTTCAATGGTTTAATTTTTAATTTTAGTTCCCAAATTTTTAGTATTAGAGGTTGTAAATTAGAAACTAGGGTGTATGTGGGTTGGAGTTCATCAAGTCTTGTACGCGACCTTGTGTACACGATAAAGGTGAAGTCTACCCTCGTATATGATGTCATATACACGAATTTCATAAGGGTATCCCGTGTACAACTATGTGAGCAAGGTTTTTGACAAAATTAACTCAAAAATTGGTGTTTCCTTTGCAGGATGGTGATTGAATGGAGGGAAAGGGAGATGCTTCAGTAGAAAGAGATGTGAGGTCCTAACAAGATTTGAAAATATGTGGGCTCTATAAATTTTGGGCCATAAAAGGGATGAGGGCCAAAGTGAGTTTTCTCCAAACACTGATAAACTATTGGGATCTAGAGACTGAGGCAATCAAACTCAATGGGAAACCATTGCAAATTGAAGTGGAAAATATCTAGTTCATTACAGGGTTGTCTTGTCGTGGCATGGTGGTCAATATCAAATCCCTAGGGGCTATAGGTGGGAGGAATATGGAGGAGTACATCACCACCTATTGTATTGTAGGCATAGAGAAAGTGGGGAGTGAACTCCCTATCATGGATATTGAGAACCTGAGTCTGAAGATCATCGTCCTAGTACTCGTATAGATATTAGGATTGGTCTCATTGCATCAAGCATTGAGGCCACTTATGTTCTATTCTATGGAGTATTTGAGACCGATGGTTTGCTATTGGGGAACCTCACTACTGGCCAATATGAAGAGCCAATTGACATATTGCAAACTTGATAGGATCAATAACTTCGGGTTCACATCCATATTGTGTAGTTTTTTCTTCAAGAGAGTTCCAGTTTTGAGCCCTAGAGTAGAGATTACTCCCCATGGTCTATGTGATCCAGCTATGTCATGGTGGACTAAGTTGATGCAGAGGCTAGGAGGTGGTAGGGTGTCAACCCCATACAATGATGCTTTCTTCCACTTGTGGCGATGACATATCATCACGATCGATGACTACCCTTACGAGAGGATAAACTACCGAGGATACCAAGACATGCCATTTCCACTGGGATTATCCTTTGGAGAGATCAATGAGAATTCATTTTTATATATTTCATTTTTTTTGTTTTTCAATTTGATAAAGGAAAACAAAAAATGCAAATAATTTTGTATGGTATCATGTACTAATGGTTATTTATTTTATGCATATGTAGGTCCACAATGATGACAAATATCCACAACATCAGCACAGGGGCCGAGAAGATGACATGGTAGGAGGGGATGCAGAGACAATTCTTTAGAATGTGTAGGTAAACTTGTCTAGTCTGACGCACTAGGTTCGTATGGTCTAGGTGGAGGAACTACCAGAGCTAATGCAGCAGAAGGTGGTGGGTGTACCCCGTGCGTGGGTGATGATATTCCAGTGTCTTGCAAATTCCATAGTATGTTATCATGACACGCATCCAAGACCTCAATCATATATTTCATGGTTACGTGATGTACCAACCGTATATGTATTTTATGGCTACAAGCCCAGTTTTGTACTATGACACCATATTTCTTTTTTGGACTAGAATGATGAAATATAAAAAAATATTTTGGTCCTCGAGTTTACTTGCGTATATTACATTGGATGAATGTATGAATGTGTGTTTTCTTTACTTAGTTATGTGACAAATGCCAATCCAAAATGTAATTATCATATTCATCGGATACGTGCTTAAAAATTCTAGGTATATGATTGTAAGTAATAAAATCAAAATATCATTCCAAAAGTCATACCCAAAGGAAACGTCAGAGTAGTGTAGGATCTCTGACCCGATATATGTCATTCAATCGACATAAAACTAACTGGGAATCTAGGAGAACTTATAAATATCGAACACCATGAAAAATGGTGTCGTTCAATAGCTCTATAATGATTCTATACTCAACCACATTGTTCATTGATGGCTCGAGAAAAACGCCACCTAAAGACATCAATTGTCCCTTGGGTGAATAGATAACCCAAGAGACGGAAGCCATGTTTTGAGTATGATGACTAGCACCATCTCAGAATCCTAAGATCACTGAATATTCTGATCACATCTGTCAACCAAGGGAAAACTCAATAAGCAAGCCAGTGAAACAAAAGAATAAAATGTGAAATATTTACACTAATACATTAGTATACAAAGGCCATGCTCGAGCTCGAAGGCCCAAGCGTAATATAGTTTAAGGTAGATCCCATTTATGGGCTCTTCCAACACATTCCCTTCATAATATTTTAACTCGTAGGCTCCTTTTTCAAGTACATGTCTCATGATGTAAGGACCATGCCACATGGGATTGAACTTTTCTTCCCCCGATGGCTCTTTAGCTTGGTCATAGAGAAGGAGCAAGTCACCTTCAACATACATCCAGAGACATAAAGACTTATCGTACTAGACCTTAACACATCATTTGTTTTCCTCGATGGCCACAGTGGCATCTTGACATTGCTCATCGAGTTTCTCTAGGTGTATGAGGCATTCCTTTGATATTGGTCATGTTAGGTAGGAGCTCGAATGCCAACTTGAGAGAAGGGATTTCACATTCAATAGGAAGGATCAAATCCACCCTGTGAACTAACGAAAAGAATGAGAAAATGGTGGAATTATTTAATGTGGTTTGATATTCCCATAGTGTAGGGTAAAGCATCACATGCCAGTTATATTTACTCTTCCTGGCAGTCTTTTGCAAGATGGTATTGAGATATTTATTCACGTCCTCTACTTGTCCATTTTCCTGGGGATAGTAGGGTGATGAATGATCATGTTTAAAACCCAGTATAGATGCTAACTCTTTCATCATTTCATTCTAGAGGTGACTAAAATGTTCAGTGACAATATCCTTCGGGATTCCAAACCAAACTATAATTTGATTGAATACGAAAAAATGTTGCAGTCTCACCATCAAATTTAATGCTAGGCATGGCCTCAGCCCATTTAGTAAAATAATCCACGACCAAAATAATGTGATGATGCCCCCCAGTCAAGCCTAGGTTGCAGTCCATGGAATCCATCCCCCACTTAGTGAAGGGATTGACGATAACAATTGGCTACATAGGGGCAAGGTGCGAGTGCATCTTACAAGCGAACACCTGGCAAGGGTGACACTTCTTGACTACTTCAATGCAATATTTGAAAATTGACGGCCAAAAATAACTAGCTCGCAATACCTTTTCGGCTGTTGCAAGCCTGGATAACTGACCGCCACATGCTCCACTGTGGCAGTCATTGAGAATGGATTCATCCTCCTCATGATTCAAACAACGGCACAAAATAACATCCACCTGTCAATGATATAATGTGTCATCGATAATAAGGTAGTTTCTAGTATGATGTCATATACACCATCGGCCGTCTCTCGAAATATGCTTCAGAATCTTAAGAGTTTGAAGGTATATTAAAATATCTCCATACTAAGATGAGATAAGGAAGATGTGTTCATCCGTGAATGAATCATCATGAAAAATATCCTCATCCAGCCTAGGGAAGTATGACATCTGTTCCGCAAGGATCAACGATTTCTTGGATTTCACCGAAGAAAAATCAAGATCAAATTCCTGTAGAATCACAATCCATTTATTGTATTCCCCCCCTATGATATGTTATGTAAGGATATATTAAAATGGATTGATATCAACAACCACAATAATGTTGCAGAGTAAGATATAGTGACATAGTCTCTGAACCACATGCACGACTTATAAGGTTAGCTTCTCTATGTGAGAATAATTAAGTTCCTGACCAATTATATTTTGCTAAGGTAATAGATAACGTCCTCATGGAGATCGTCATATTCCTGAACTATAACCATACCAAATATCCCTTCGGACATGACAATATAAAGCAGGAAATCTCTATTGTAGTCCGGGGGATTCAAGAGAGGTGTCAATACTAGGGATTTCTTAAGAGCATCAAAGGACTCTTGGGATCTCTCATCCCATATGAACGAAGTATCCTTCTTCAAGATACACATGAAATAATTATCTATACTGGCATAGTTAGCTACGAAAATACACAAGAATTTATCCTTCCCCTGTAAACCCTAAAGCTGTCGAATATTACATTGGGGAGGCAATCAAAGTATTTCATCAACCTTCATAGGATCCATCATGATCACATGCTCAAAATGTATGAATCCCAAAAGGTGACTAGAACTAACGCAAAAGATGCATTTGTGAGGGTTCAATCGAATACGATAATAGCAACATATTTAAAATACTAGTCGAAGATGAGTCGAATGATCAACCCTCTTGCGAGAGTGATCAACAAGATAATCTAGATAGGCTTCGACAATATGCTTAAGATCATGAAATACGAAGTTTGTGGCATGTTGGAAGGTTTCTCGAATGTTTTTAAGACCGAAACGAATTTTCCGATACGCAAAGGTACCCAAAGGATAAATAAATTCCATGTTGTGTTGATCCTCATGTTTAATTTGAATTTTATTATAACCTAAAAATACGTCCATAAAATAAAATACATCACTTCCCGCACACTCATCAATAATCTGATCAATAAAGAGAGTGGGGAAGTTATCTTTAGGACATGATTTATTCGGGTCCCTAAAATCCATACATACATGGATGGTTATTTTCTTCTTATCAACAGGAATGGTGTTGGATACCCATTAATTCAAGGGAACTAGGTAGATGAAGCCATGATTGATTAGCTTCTCCACCTCTGCCCTAATAGCAAGGGCCTTTCTAGGATTTACAACTCTAAGTTGTTGTCGAATAGGTTTAGAATTTGGATAAGTTTTAATTTCATATTTGAAAATATTGGGGTTGATCCTTGGAATCTCTTCATATGACCAAGAAAATACATCTCAAAATTCCTTTAAGAGTTTGGTGTAGATATGAATTTCTTCAGGCGAACATTCTACACCGATATATACATTTTCAATTTTACCAGGGGTTAGATAGATGTTGATCGTGATGGTAGGAGAAATTTTCTCCATGCTTCCCTCATCATATATACCATGCATATCTAACGGAAATATGGTGTGACCGATCATATCACTCAAGGTGGACCTAAAATCATCCTGTCATTAATATATGACATTCAGAAAGGAACAAGCCATAGTGATGATGAAGACTCACGAGAGATGGCATTAATGTACAATATTGTTGTCGAGAAACTAAAAGTTCCCATCAAGGGGGAATACATACCGAAACCAACGTTCTCATTTTCCTACTGAGAATTATCAATAATGGGGACTGAAGGTCCCACATATGCAGAAGGACTAGGATGCACAAAGGACAATTGGTCGATCGTCACTATATTCCCTTCATGAGGAAAGCATAAAACGTGGAAAATCGATGACACAATGGTTGTCATAGTGTAAGTCCAATTATGCCCCAGTAAAAGATTGTAGTCAATAGGTGCATCAACCACCTCAGCCTTGACCTCCATGGTCTTTCCACCTAACTGGACCGGGAAAGAAGGAAGGATACCATGGGGTTTGAAAGAACCTCCACCAAATGCAGTCAACATGGTCATTGACTGATAAAGTGGCGGAGAGTCAATGGATTTACAAAATGATAGAGACATTACGGACGTCGAAGTGCCTTCATAAATGACAGTATGATTGATGGTGACATTCATACCCTCCACATGGATCTAAAAGGCCACATGGTAAGGCAAGCGAGGCTTGATATCCACAACATCTAGCTTGATAAACTTTGAGCCACTTTGGTCTAGAGCTCCTAAAGCATATAGAAAGGCATTCCTCTGTGTGGGACACATCTAGAGAACCTCCAAAAAGATGACATCATGAACGAAGTTTGGCACAAATCCTTGACGATCGAGTAATTTTGGGAAGCTCTAGCATTAGGATTATGGGTAGAGTGCTTAAGGACTCATTTCGAAATATGAGGTGAAGGTTCTAGCTTATCAATATACAAAGGTGTTTCTGGAGGAGAAGGCTCTAGACCTATAACAGGTTGCAAAGAATCATAGTCATGATCTCGAGTGGCTATACTAACCTCAAACTTAACCATATTGACACAAATATGTCCACCATCACGTGTCAAGGGATTTTTACTTCCACTCGATGAATTTTCGGTGTTGGAGGATCCTGAGGTCATATTTTGGTTATGTGGAAATGGGTTAGTCAACAAAGTAAGTTCCTACGCTATGAGCCTCGAGTGTAGTGTCCCCAAGGCCGAGCCCCGTTACAGATCATGATATATGCAATGAATTGTAAATGTCTTATAGGCTGGTGAGCCAAGTTTTGTATAAGACAGTAGGCTTATGTGTTTGATTAGGCCAGAGAGACTAAGGGTTGAAGGCCAAGGGCCTGGATTTTGTATATGTATGTATGCAACACATCAATAAAATATAAACACCCGCCAGGTGCAGACCGACCAACGATGAATGAGTGATGGGGGACTGAGCGTCCACAGAGTGGGCAAGGGATTAGGAGATGAAAGGTGGGAAAAGGGGCTGAGTGTTGAGCCTAGGGGGCTTAGGCCTGGAATAATATTTTAATATTATTTCGAAAAAGAGCCATGTGCATATTATTTTATCCTAAGTTCCTGGAAAGGGAGGGAACGTGCAAAGGGGATGCACGCTGTGGAACGCATGCAGTTCCTAGGGTGACGAGTGTCAACCCTGGTGCATGCAAATATAATCGTCGAGATGAATTGCGTGAGGGGATCTTCTCCATTTGGACCCGAACCTCTGAGCGTGGAACCGGTACGACCTCTGCAAGAATACCCTGGTTCATCTCTGAAAGCCGTAAAGCCTATGTTTGTTCTGCAAAATACGTGTACGCCCTCTGTTCTGAGAGCCGAGAAGATTGTGTCCGTCTGAAAAACCAGTTCACTCTTTACCCATTCGGAACCAGGGAGTCTGTGTAATTTCTTGGGTGGATTGTTGTCACGCGTTTCTAGAATCAACACCGTGAGACCTTGCCGCCATTGTTGAGCTTGTGTGAGAAGTCTGAGTCTGTATTCTCGATTGACTGTGGTGGCCACGCAGTGCTTGTCTGCGCGTGGCATACTGGCCAGAGTAAGCATGTGTTGAGCTTGTGTATGACCTCTCTCCAGGTCAGGGAGGTGGTTGATGTTGGAAGAGGGAGGTTGTCAGGCCAGCGAGCAACTCTTTCCAGGTGGAAGAGTTTGTTGGGAAGTGTTTTCTTCCAGAGAGTGTCCAGCACCAGCTAGGGGCTCTGAGACTTCCTGATCCGGCCTGTTGCCAAGACCCAGAGGGGGAGGTTAGCACCGATGGACTGTGCGTGTGAAGGTGTATACTCTCGGGTGGAACAGGCATGTAAGGAATGAGGGTCTGGTAGTAGTGGGCGTAAGATGGCATCTCTGGGAAGAATCCTTCCAGATATTTCTGTGTTGTCTTCCCTGTAACCTCAGCCTAGCCTAGGATTCCTTACCTTGGGGTGGAGCTTGGTCCCAGCTCGGGGGTGACCCACTGTTGAGCTAATGAACAATGTGGTCTAAGGCTGGGAGGTTCGTGGAAGGCCTGCACTTGGTTAGTGATTTCTACAGCTGTTAAAAGATAAGTATTTGAATTATGCTTTAATCATGTTGTGCATGACCGTGTTGTTTATGTATCATGTTTTCCGCTGTGTAAATGAATTATTGTTAAATGGTATGGAATGTTTAATTATAGAAGTAATGAGATATGTTTTACTCTGTAATTTAAAGGTGTTTAATTGTGTTAAATGCATGTGGTTATATAATTCCAGTATGATTTTGGTAAAAGTTCATGTACAGACTGGTTAGGAGAGGTTTGAAAGCCTCAGTAGTGAAAAAGGGAACACTACATCGAGGATTCCTCGATTTTGGGGCATAAGTGGGTAAGGTGATCATATTACAAAGTTTACAAGGAAACTTCACCTTCCTCTTTTCTTTCTTTCCCTCACCAACATTATTATTAGATTTATCATTATTATTGTTTTTCTTGTCTTTATTATTTTTATTATTCTTCCCACACTTATGATTATTACCACATCCTTTCCTTTTTTTCCCTCCAGGTTTTTGGTCATCGTTCGGGTTCGTGAACTGTACAGAATGCACATCTGCCGATTAGGTGGGTGAAGACGAAGTCGTACCTTTTCCTGCTACATATGGGTTAAGAGACAAATATTTCAGTTGGTTTGTTACCAGGTATGTAATCTTAACATTTGAAGATCCTATGATGTCGTCGGCATGATGCATAGGATTTTTTATAGGATCATAATTTGACCATGATGTGTCAGGGATAATTTCGTAAAGCATCCTAGAATGAGCATATATAAAGTCCAAATACTTGGATTTGAACATGGCCTCTTCCTCATATGTCACTCTGAATGTAGAAACATCCTTTGAACTTTAATGCAACAAGGACTTGAGGAACCATTCCAATAGAACTCTATAAGAATGTAAGATTTAATCAACCTCTTCCATATATGCCACTCTTGAATATGATCGGAGATGTGGGTGGCCTTATCTTGACAAAAAGACGGTAAAAGTTATATTTTGGCATCGTAACAAACTGACAATTGGAAGTGGTTGAGAAAACCCAGGACCATCTGATTGAAAGTTCCATAAGTGCCCCTAGGTAGCTCGATATACCACTTCATGGCAACCCCTATAAGGGTGTGTTGAAATAGTCTCAAACGAACAGAATCATCATTAAGGGAGTTAAACGAGCACCATAAGTTAAAGGTAGTCAATCACTTGGGTCCTCACCATTATTTCCCTAAAAATTTCAAATGTTAGAGGTAATATTGGTAGGGATCGCGGACCATGATGGATCATGACACACTGGGTCATTCATCAATTTTAACAAGTATGGAATATTTAACGTGGCCAGAAAAGGGAGTCGGGGTTCCTTGTAAATATTGGGTTTGAGATATTATGAGCTAACCAGGGTTTTGGTATACACCATGGCTATGTCTGGTAGGATAGTATCATCCTCCCAACTAATTCATAAAATGCTATAAGGGAACCATCCCCGAGGAAGCCGCTTGCGAGGAGAAATTGACATGATAAGGATTACTCATATGAGGATATATGTTTCCCCTAGATGGAGGAACTATGTGTTAGGGGTTACCCATACCATAAAATTGACTCCCCCTTGATGAAACAAAAAAAGGTTAGAGGAAGGTTCGCCATAATAAAAGAATTCGTAGGAATTGGTGATGTGGAAGAAGGAATGATACACAAAATATAAGAAGTAAACTAACCGCTCATTTGAGCACTCCACCCTGGAACATTGAAGCTAACATTGGGTCCGGAGGAAGGAGGATTCCAACCTCCTACCGTGGGAATTGGTTGAGGGATATGACCCCCACCAAACATGAAAGGAGTATAAGGAGACGTTGTGCCCCCATACCTAAAACTAGGATTCACATTAGATGTCGAAACAGAGGATGACAAGTGCAAAGTCATGTCTAGAATACCAAAAGAGAAAGGATTAGAGGCCCAAGGAATTGACTGAGTGGTATGATATGGTGAACCACCCGGTAACACACAAGGATTTATTCTCATCGGCTGAGAAGAGATTGTTGGACCTCAGAAATAACACATTCTATGATGCCATTTAGCCATATTTCATTCACTTTACTCTGTCATTATCATTCCCTTAATCACTTATATTCCTTTATTTGTTCATTTCTACCTTATATGAGCTTCATGTTTAATAATTACACTAAAGTTGTTGATTTTACATGTTTTAATGATTACTTGGAGTGGATATTGTGGTTTCCTAAATTACTATTTGAGCACATGGATCTCAAGAAATATCTTATTATTATTTTCTCCAAATTATCTTAGATCAAATCCAATATTTGGTGGAGGAGATCCACATCTTTAGGATCTAAGATTTGTTGGCTGTAGATCCACTTATTTAGGATCTGATCTCATCTTGTTGTAACTCCTTTTCCTTTAATGAAGGAGAAACTAAATGTATAAATAGAAGAGGATGTCATTCAGTAGTTCATGGTTTAGAATTTAAGGAGTGATAACATATAGTTACATATTGAAGAGAAGGATCATTGTACTCATTTTTTATGTTGGAATAAAGAGTTTGTTGTTGCACAACAGACGTTCTCTACTGTAGTCCTCTTTGGCAGTATATTCCAAGAGAGGAAGGCCCCCCTCTCTCTAGTACATGCTGCCCAATTAGTTTTATTTTAGCTGTGTGATTTCTATTTCAATCGTGTGAATTTATTTTAGTTGTGCCATGGAACCGAAACAGTAAAATCTATGGGACTAAGGGGAGTTTATTTTAGTTGTGTGAGTTATTTCAATTCAGTCATTTTTTTTGGAAGAGTAAATTTTAATCACCTATTCGTTCACTGACAAAACCAAATGGTGAAATCTGTAGGCCATGGAATTAGAATGATAAAATCTGCGGAACTAAGGGTTAAAGATTAAGGAGTGATTAATATCATTACTATGATCGTAGTGTTAAAATTTCTTTAATATATTTGATTAAGATTGCTTAGCTTATAGTTAGTTTCCTACTCTTGCATAGATTTTTTCGACATCTCACAATCTTACGAGCTCCCTAGTTGATAATTTAACGTAAAGCAATTTAAGCACTTAAATTTCCTGACATTTTTGGCATAGTTGCCAGTTAGATGCTAATGTATTAGGAATTAGTAATTTGGTTTAGTGTGTTTTATCTTAGTTTAATGCACATAATGAAAAATTTCTCATACCAACCGACAACCTGGTGACAACAGGGTCTCAGTAGTGTGAGGATCTGAATACATGCTCAGCTTTGAAGTTTGTTTGCAAGATTTCATTTTTAGAGTACACAATTTCATTTCTTCCAAGTTGTGTGGTTTGCAAGTTTTTGAGAATTCTATATACTAGAGGAATTAGAAGATCCAACCAGAGAAATTAAAATATTTCAAGAACCCTTGAGAAAGGAAAGATGTTTTTGCTCCACGATTTTAATCTTATTCTTTCAGAGCTTGAAGATGCATCACCGGAGAGCAGAGTCAACATATCCAAAGAATTCTCTTGAGTATTTTGAAGAAAAAAATGAGGAGCTCTAGAACCCATCAACAGAGGAGCATGATTTAGAGCCTGAAATCAAATATTTTCTTGCATGTTTGGATCCTTTACACATTCTAGAGGACAAAAACCAGAAGTTTGAAGAGGTATGTGTGACTGATATACATATGCAAATTGGCAGTTTTGATGTGTAAGACAATTGGGTATTACAATATTTTATTGAGGAATGGTTTCGGGACACCACCGAATCATACATTCCTCCCTTATCTCAATACTTCTTGACATTTAATTCAAAACCCTGATTGGTTCATCATATCCAAGTAATTCCTAAGTTGTTTTCTTCATCCTTGGGTATGAGCATGTTTTTGGTTTTGTTAAAGACTTGGTTACACTGGAAGTTTGCATATACTTGAAATTGGAAATTAAACTTCAAGTCAGGGTAGAGTGATGGGAAAATTAGTTGAATAAAACTCTACCCTTGGTTAGAGTTAGAACAATGTACTGCAACTTTGTTTTTGTTTGTGTGGAATAAAAAGAACTGTTGGATTCCAGGGAGAATGCTCATATTACAAGGAATAATTATTCCTGCAGATATTATGGTGCACTAAGGTTGTTATAACAACACTAGTACCTGATCAAATTCATCATCACATTTGGATCAATTCTTGTGGCAAAGATTTTTTTTAGAAGTCTGTTTGTTTTCCGAGATTCAACCATCATTTTTGGACTCCTCGGGCCTTAGTCAACATACAGTGGGTGGGCCAAAATTTGAAACAGTATGGGAGAAATAGCTTTCTTGTGGTGTAAAAGGAATCATGTATACTTTGTTTCATGCTTAGCTTATTTATAAGTGGCTAGAGATTTTAATTTGATGAGGTATGCAAATTCAAGAATTATTATAAACACCGAGACATGTTCTTCGATTGGTGCTTAAAGATGCATGGGGAATGGTAAACCCTGAACGACACATGCAAATCATAATTTTGAAGTTCCTGCATAAAAAACTATTACATTATCTCCAGCGTATTCTCTGAGATCAAGCAAGAGGAGCACTCTGTTTTTATACACAGTTTACTCATAAACGGTTGGAATTTTTAAGTTTTGCATAAATGACAAATCTGTTGGCTTCAATGACAATCAACAAATATTTAATAATGTTTACAAGCATTGGAAAGCATTCACATGACCTTTTGCAAGATTTCAACAAAAGTCAATACCCATCTCTGTGTTTTTATAAAACTGGCATAGAAACATCTGTAGGTGTTCGGTCATCCTCTGTTGGTACATAAATTCTTGTAGATGCCTTTTTACATATGCGTCTTTGTGAAAAAATGCCTATAGGATCCAGATCGTATTTCAAATCATCAACGCGAGTACAACACTTTTTTAAGTGACAACAAATGATACGTAATGGTAATCATGTACCAAGCAGATGGGATTGAAAAAATGTGCAAGGAAGATAGGACCTACATCCTCTATAGCAGAATTATGAAGAGATAGTTAAGGGAAGAAAGGAAACAGATGAACACTAGATTGAACCTGCTTATTTCTATTGCTCACTTATAAAGAGAGAGTTTTTGAATCACAGTTTTGTCCATTAGAAGCATCAGAATTTTCTCAGCAATAAATTCATCAAATCCAACACTTGATTCTTGTTCCATTTTCTAGCAGTCAACATCATCGATCAAAGTTCTTCGTCATGATTAAATTTGGTTCATAATTCTTCCTCCAACTCCAAGAGAGTGCAAGGTGCTCAAAATCATGTTGCAGATCATTCTCAGTTCGACAACACGAAGATCCAGCTGTTAGAAAAGATCTCTCAAGTCACGCCAGTTTTCAGGCAGTAATATTGTGGGAAAAATTGCAAGAAAATTGATCCAGGTGGATATCGGTGGCCACCCACCTATTCCACTGGCTTGAAAAACAGTTTTCCACCTTGGCAGTTTTTCGGCAGTTTTTTAGGTTCCAAACTTCCGGGGTCGTTTTGAGGCCCTAAACAACGTTTTTTGGGATTTGGGGCCTAGTTGATGGCCAAAGGCACTAACTTAGGTCAATAAAAAAATTTCCTTCTTGGTTAGAACTTTCCAACGGGCTATCATGCGCCTAAAATAGAGATCGTATGCAAAAGTTACGACCCCGGGAAGTTGATGTACTAACTTACCCAAATGGGGCCCACCTGACTTTTGGCGCTTCATCTCCTAGGGTTAGGTTTTTGAATGTATAGGGTTTTTGACATTCCTTCTTATTGTAAAAGGCCTTCAGAACCTCATTGTAACCATCTTCTTGCGAATGAGCTCAGCCGTCAGATCTCTTCTCAGAGATAAGCCACCACCATTCTAGCAAGCTTGTTTTCCGTTACATTTTACAGTTTTAGTTTCTTTCCTTATTGAATAGAAAACCAGTTTTACTGTATCGTTGTTATTCTGTGTTAAGCATCTCTTAATAATCTGTAGTCATTTCGTTTCTCTCATAAAATTTAGATCAATGGTATTAGAGCGGTATGTTCCTTGTCGTCTCAATGCATGTCCCCAATGAGGTCAGAGTACAAAGAATTGGGTCTCAAGCTTGTTTCTCTTGAGGAAAAAAACTCTTGCATGCCCAAGCGACCTCTCATGGTAGGAGAAAAGAAAGATGATGGGATAGGAGATCCTTTCAAAATGTTTCTTGAGGAATCCCTCATGCAACAGAGGAATGAGATGATGGATAGTTTCACGAAAATCCTTCAGCGGCTACCAACATGTGACACATCTTCTTCGAGCAGAGGCGCCACCTCCTTCAAGGTACAAATAAAATTCGATATTCATATATTTGAAGGTCATATAGACGTAGATGTTGTAGACAAGTGGTTGAATCTACTAGAAGGGTATTTTTTAGTCCATAACTTTTCGAATAGAGAAAATATTACTTTTGCGCTCCTCAAAGTTGTTCCTTGTGTCAGAGATTGGTGGGAAACTTTCTGTGAGAAAAAGGAAATAGAGAAACCCTCATTATTTATAGTCACGACCACCTGGGAATCCTTCAAGGATGCTATTAAGGAGAAATACTACCTTGTCGGATGTTATGACGACTTGTATACCAAATGGACCACATTGCGGCAAGAAAGAGATCAAGCAGTGCCAGAGTTCACAAATATCTTCCATAGCTTGTGCACCAAGATGGGTATCAAAGATTCAGAGTGACATCTAGTGCTCAAGTATTGCGGTGCTTTGCATAGATACATCCAGGCCGAAATGAAATTTTTGGACAACTCGTCCTTGGGCGCAGCCTACCGATATGCCGTCAAAACCGAGAAGAAGGTCAAACAAAAGACGCAACAATTTGGGCCTGGGAACCCCTCACAACAAAATCCAGGAAAGGGTGGCCCCAGCCCATAGAACAAAGGATAGAGAAAATATGGACAGTATCAGGACAACCAGTCCAAGCCGCAAGCAAATAAGAACACCTAAAATACAAAGAAAGATACCGGGAAGTGGTGCGACTTCCATAAAGATCCCTTGGAATAACATTGCAGACTGTCGCTCAAAGCAGTTGTTGGTGGCCGAAGTGAAATCCTATGAATCAGATGTGGGTTATGAACATGATTCAGAACGAGAAAGGGGAAGATAGATCATTGACACGGAACTCGGTGCCACCATTTCTACCACCAAGCTCCAGCTTGGTGAACCAGATGAGCCAGAATAAGGAGAGCACCTCTTCCATTAACAGATGTGGGTAAAAGGCACTATGTTGCACTTCATTGTTAATAATGATAGCCGGAAGAACCTCATATCAATAGAGGTCATCAAGCGGCTGGCCCTGCTAACAAAATCACACCCACAACCCTACACTATTGGATGGCTCCACCAAGGAAGCGATCTCCGCGTTAGCCAACAGTGTCGACTATCATACAACATCAAGCCCTTCAAAGACGAGCTATTGTGTGATGTTTCTCCTCTCGAAGTTTGTGATGTTCTTTTGGGCCAACCTTATTTATGGTAATGTCATGTTGTATATGAGTCTAGGCCTCCTAGTGTTATTATTACTTTGAACAGGAAATTGTACAAGATACCCAAGGCAGTCCCACCTAGTGTTATTTCCCTGATCTCTGCTAAGAAATGTAGAAAGGTCATCTCTCAGATGAGGAAGTTTGTCTTCTTCATGATTCACTCTCAGAATGAGCGAAAGATCACAACCACATCTAGAGTCTATGTGACCGACCTCTCCACATAGCAGAAGAATGTAGATAAGGTCGTGGAAGAATACTCAGATATCTTCTCCTCACCTACCGGGGTACTTCTACACTGTCAGGTCAAGCACCCCATTGATATGACCCCTGACACACTGCTTCCCAATGGACCAGTCTATCGCCGCTCTCTGTTAGAGAATGAGGAGATCAAGCGACAGATCCAAGCACTTCTCCACAAGGGTCACATCTGTCCCAGCTCATCACCTTGCAGGAGCCCAATCATGCTGGTACAGAAGAAAGATGGAACCTGATGACTCTGCATTGATTACCGGGTTTTGAATAAAATCACAGTCAGAAACTGGTACCCAATTCCTTGAATCAATGATCTCCTTGATTAACTCACGGAGAAAAAATACTTCAGTAAGATTGATATGAAGTCTGGCTACCACCAAGTCTCGATAGAACAAATAGATGTATGGAAGACCACCTTCAATTCAAAGGAAGGCCTTTTTGAATTGTTGGTCATGCCCTTTGGTTTGACAAATTCTTTAGCCACTTTCATGAGGATGATGGACGATATCTTGTGACCGTTCACCAATACTTTTGTAATGGTGTATTTGGATGACATTTTCATTTACAACAAGACTTAGGCAGAACACTTGCATCATATTCAACAGTTTCTACACACCCTACGACAACACAAGCTATATGCCAACTTGAAAAAATGTTTCTTCGGTATGGACAGGGTCCATTACCTGGGCTACATCGTTGATTAGCATGGCATACATGTGGATCCAGCTAAGATCCAATTCATCCATGATTGGCTAGCCCCAACTACACTCACTAAGATTTGGAGCTTCTTGGGCCTTGCCAATTTCTACTATAGGTTCGTGTTGGGATTCTCCCATATTGCATGGGACCTCAGCCAAATAACCAGAGGTGGTGGTAAGGCGAAATTTGCATGGGGCCAGTCCCAAAAAAAATTGTTTGATGATTTGAAGAAGCTCTTGTGCTCAGCCCCAGTACCTTCACTACCAGACCTGCAACAACCCTTTGAGATCGAGACAAATGCTTCAGACTATGCTATGGGTGTCGTTCTCACTCAACATGGCCACCTCGTGGCCTATCATAGTGAGACACTATCGGATGTTGTCCGTAAATACCCTACTTATGACAAATAAATGTACTCCATTGTGCAAGCCTGCCGCTAGTGGAAACATTACATTCTTGGGAAGGAGACAGTCATCCACACTAATCATAAGCCATTGTAGTTCACGCAGACACAAGGAAAATTGTAGAATTACCACCATCAAAAGTGGTCCACATACTTGTAACAATTCCACCTAAACATCAAGTATAAAACAGGAATAACTATCCGCGTCGTTGATTTCCTCAGCAGACCGCTAGTCGTGACACTCACCACGGTGCTAGAATCTTGAGGCCATGAGACCTTTGGATGCCCCCAACTCTATGAAATAGACCCGAAATTCGCCACAACCTACCAAATGTTGGGTGCAAATACAATTGTCAATAATTTCCATCTTAAGGATGGGTTGTTGTGTCATCTGGGCCATATCTGTGTTCCATGAAGCGAGCGAGTGAAGATGATCTGGGAAGCCCACTACAATCAGGTGGAAGGACACTTTGACATTGAAAATATAGTGGTGATGCTAGAGAAACATTTCTACTGGTCGAAACTTCGACAGGAGGTCAACAAGTATATCAGGTCTTGCACTACCTGCATTATTGCCAAACCGACCACTAAAAAAAAGGCTTGTACACCCATCTTCCTACTCCTGACAGGCCATGGGAATCCATATCAATGGACTACATGTCGAGCCTCCCATCCACCAAGAGGGGAAATGACTATGTTTTTGTGGTTGTTGATCGCTTTTCGAAGATGACGATTTTGGTTGCCTTCAAGAAGAGCATCACAACAGAGGCCACTACCAAGATCTTCTTCAAACGAGTCTGGGTACATTTTGGAATCCCACAAACCATTGTCCCATATCGTGACAATCGATTTCTCAAGACATTCTGGTCAAGCCTCTGGTCACTGTTGGACACCAAGCTCAAAAAATCCATGACCTTCCACCCCCAGACAAATGGCCAAACCGAGGTCATAAATAAAATTATTGTGCATATCCGACGCATGTATAATTCCAAGAACCCTCTCACATGGGATGAGAGTCTTCCCTATTTCCAACATAGCTACAACCGAGCCCTACATAGCTCAACCGACCACAACCCCTTTCAGGTGGGGTTGGAATTCCAACCATTGGCTCCCATAGATGTTGCACTTCCCCTTGTGGTCACCTCGCTCGACTCATCTCCTACTCCAACTGAAGTTGACAAAGACACCCGGTTAATTGAGCAAATCCAACACATTCGCCAACAGGTTCAAGATATCATACAAAAGTCTAATGACAAGTACAAGTAGCGCCATGATCAACATTGGCTGCCACATAAGTTTCAGGTGGGTGACAAAGTTTGGTTGCACTTGCAGAAAGAATGCCTTACAAAACCCCATTGGAAGATTCTCCAACTCCGTTATGGGTCATACACCATCACCAAGGCTTTGGGGGATAATGATTTCGAGCTCAACATTCCTCCTTTCCTTGGCTTGCACCCAACCTTTAGCGTGGTTCTCCTTCAACCTTATTTCCCACCATTATTGGACACCTTAGAAGTAGCAGAATAGATGACACCAATAGAGATCAACCCTGACTACATACAACATGCATCCAATGATCATATTTTGGACAAACAGATCAAGGGAACTCAACAACAAAGGATCCAACTTTATCGAGTCGTCAAAGCAGGGTAGCTCCTGCACCAAGGAAAGTGGCTCACCCAGGGCTAAATTCAGTAGAAATTTCCTCATCTGATGGGGGAACTCAACGCAATAGAGACCATTTCTTCCTAAGGAGGGAGGATTGATCCAGGTGGATATCAGTGGCCAACCACCTATTCCATTAGCTCAAAAAATACTTTTCCACCTTGGCAGTTTTTCGACAGTTTTTCGGGTTCCAAACTTTCAGGGTCGTTTTGAGGCCCTAAACAACATATTTTGGAATTTGGCACCTAGTAAATTGTGAAAAAAACTAACTTGAGCCAGTAAAAAATTGTTTTTTTCAGTGATACCTTTCCAACGAGCTATCATGTGCCTAAAACGAATATCATATGCAAAAGTTACGACCTCGGGAAGTTGATGTACTAACTTACCCAAATAGGGCCCACCTAATGTAGTGTTCCCTTTTTCACTACCAAGGCTTTCAAGCCTCTCCTAACCAGTCTGTACACAAACTTTTACCAAACTCATACTGGAATTATATAACCACATGCATTTAACACAATTAAACACCTTTAAATTACAGAGTAAAACATATCTCGTTACTGCTATAATTAAACATTCCATACCATTTAACAATAATTCATTTACACTGCGGAAAACATGATACATAAACAGCACGGTCATGCACAACATGATTAAAGCATAATTCAAATACTTATCTTTTAACAGCTATAGAAATCACCAACCAAGTGCAGGCCTTCCACGAACCTACCAGCCTTAGACCACACTGTTCATTAGCTCAACAGTGGGTCACCCCCGAGCTGGGACCGAGCTCCACCCCAAGGCAAGGAATCCTAGGCTAGGTTGAGGTTACAGGGAAGACAACACATAAATATCTAGAAGGATTCTTCCCAGAGATGCCATCTTATGCCCACTACTACCAGACCCTCATTCCCCACATGCCTGTTCCGCCCGAGAGTATACACCTTCACACGCACAGTCCATCGGTGCTAACCTCCACCTCTCAGTCTCGGCAACAGGCCGGATCAGGAAGTCTTAGAGCCCGTAGCTGGTGCTGGACACTCTCTAGAAGAAAACACTTCCCAGCAAACTCTTCCACCTGGAAAGAGTTKCTCGCAGGCTTGACAACCTGCCTCTTCCAACAACAACCACCTCCCTCACCTRGAGAGAGGTCATACACAAGCTCAACACAGGCTTACTCTAGCTAGTATTCCATGCACAGACAAGCACTGCGTGGCCACCACAGTCAATCGGGAATACAGACTCAGACTTCTCACACAAGCTCAACAATGGCGACAAGGTCTCAYGGTGTTGATTCTAGAAACGCGTGACAACAATCCACCCAAGAAATTACACAGATTCCCTGGTTCCGAACAGGTAAAGAGTGAACTGGTTTTTCAGACGGACACAATCTTCTCGGCTCTCAGAACAGAGGGTGTACACGTATTTTGCAGAACAAACACAGGCTTTATGGCTTTCAGAGATGAACCAGGGTATTCTTGCAGAGGTCGTACCAGTTCCACGCTCAGAGATTCGGGTCCGAATGGAGAAGATCCCCTCACACGGTTCATCTCGGTGATTATATTTGCATGCACCAGGGTTGACACTTGTCACCCTGGGAACTGCATGCGTTCCATAGTGTGCATCCCCTTTGCACATTCCCTCCCTTGCCAGGAACTTAAGATAAAATAATATGCACATGGCTCTTTTTGGAAATAATATTAAAATATTATTCCAGGCCTAAGCCCCCTAGGTTTAGCCCCTAGGCTCAACACTCAGCCCCTTTTCCCACCTTTCAGCCCCTAATCCCTTGCCCACTCTGTGGACGCTCAGTCCCCCATCACTCATTCATCGTTGGTCGGTCTGCACCTGGCGGGTGTTTATATTTCATTGATGTGCTGCATACATACAGATACAAAATCCAGGCCCTTGGCCTTCAACCCTTAGGCTCTCTGGCCTAATCAAACACATAAGCCTACTGGCTTATACAAAACTTGGCTCACCAGCCTATAACACATTTATAATTCATTGCATATATCATGGTCTGTAACGGGACTCGGCCTTGGGGACACTACAATCCCCCTCCCCTTATTTTTGCACTGTCCTCAGTGCCACTTTACATTGCATCTGCAAGTTCTTCAAAATTTTCAAAAAGATGTGGGTACTCTGCCCGCATAACATCTTCATTCTCCCATGTCACGTCCTCAGGACCGTACCAGGTCCACTGGACCTTTACAAGCTCTATAGCTCGATTCTGGAGCTGTTTGATTTTCCTGTCCAATATGCGTACATGATGCACTTGCAGGACACCTTCTGGTTCCACCTGGATCACAGTCCAATCGATAACATGATTAGTATCAGGTACATATTTCTTAAGCAGTGAAACATGAAACACATTATGTACAGTCATAGATG
>ML780040.1:1646309-1678093 GCA_009831015.1 Picea engelmannii | reverse complement strand
CCATTATTGTAGGCGAATTCTACCAAATGCAGGTAGTCTTCCCACCTTGATGGTTTATCCATCACATACATTCTCAACATGTCTTCTATTACTCTGTTTACTCTCTCTGTCTGTCCATCAGACTCGGGATGATATGTTGTACTGAAGTTCAAATTCGTTTTGAATCCCTTGAACAGTCCTCTCCAGAAATTTGAAGTGAATTTTGGGTCTCTATCAGACACAATTGTCTTAGGAATTCCATGCAAGTGGGCAACTTCTTTTAAAAATATATCAGCAACATCTGCTGCTCTGTGGGTGGTTTTCAGTGGAATAAAATGGGCATCTTTAGTAAGCTTGTCCACCACCACCATGATTGAATCATGCTGCTTGCTTGTTCTGGGAAATCCTGTGATAAAATCCATTGTTACCACATCCCATTTCCACTCAGGAATAGGTAAAGGCTGTAACAAACCTGTTGGGTGTCTATGCTCAGCCTTAACCCTTTGGCATTCCATACATCTGGCGATGTATTCAACAATTTCTTTCTTCAACCCTGGCAAAAAATAATGGCTTTTGACTGCTGCCACAGTCTTTTGATATCTAGGATGACCAACATAAGTGACATTATGCATTTCTTTTAGAATTGCCAGCTTCAATTCTCGGTCATTAGGTACATACACTCTGTTTTTATACAGAAGTAAACTATCAGTTACCAAGGCATAACCTTTCTTGATCTGTGGTCTTTCATGCTACTATAGCTTCGCTACAAGATTTCTGTACTGCAAATCTGCACTTGCAGCCTCCATAATTCTATCTTTCAACTCAATTTGGTACATGATAATGGTTGTAGCATGTAATTCGTGCACTTTTCTGCTGAGTGCATCAACCACCTTATTGTCTTTCCCTTTGATATGCCTGATATCAAAGTCATATCCGCATAGAAATTCCAGCCATCTAATTTGCCTGGCATTTAGGGTTGGCTGATCAAATAAATACTTCAGACCATTGTGGTCTATTCTTAATTCAAATTTCTTGCCCATGAGGTAATTTCTCCATTTCCTCAATGCATGGACAACCGCTGCCAGCTCTAAATCACGAGTGGCATAATTCTTTTCATGCTCTTTCAGCTTTCAGGATTCATAACAAATTACAGATCCCTCTTGGCTGAGAACTCCTCCCAGCCCTTCCTTACATGCATCCGTGCATACTACGTAATCCTTACTTGGATCAACAATCTTTAGGATTGGAGCACTAGTGAGCAGCTTCTTCAATTCTTGGAAGCTTCTCTCACATTGTTCAGTCCACTGGAACTTCTTCTCCTTCCTTTGCAAGGAAGTGATAGCATGAGCTATCCTTGAAAATCTGGCTGTGAACCTCCTATAATAACCTTCCAGACCCATAAAGGATCTAACTTCTGTCACATTTCTTGGCACTGGCCACTCTTGAATGGCCTGTACCTTCTCAGGATCCACAACGATCCCCTCTTCAGAAATAATGTGTCCCGGATAATGGACCTGCTTTTGGTAAAATGAGCACTTGCTCAGTTTTGCATACAGATGGTGTTCTCTCAACACCTGCAGCACCATTCTCAGGTGTTGTTCGTGTTCTTCCTCTGTCTTGGAGTACACCAAGATATTGTCCAAGAAGACTATGACAAACTTGTCCAGATAATTTCTGAACACTCCATTCATTAAGCACATGAAGACAGTAGGCGCGTTGGACAGTCCAAACGGCACCACTGTAAATTCATAATGACCGTACCTTGTTCTGAAGGTGGCCTTGCTGACATCTTCATCTTTTATCCTCACTTGATGATATCCAGATCGAAGATCTATTTTCGAAAATACTTTTGCATCCTTCAACTGATCAAAAAGATCATCAATCCTTGGCAGAGGATATTTTTTCTTGACAGTGACTTTATTCAACTGCCGAAAGTCAATGCACAGCCTCAACGTTCCATATTTCTTCTTCACAAATAGGACCGAGGCTCCCCACGGTGACACGCTGGGACGAATGTACCCTTTCTTTAGTAGCTCTTCGAGCTGCAGTTGCAACTCTTTCAACTCTGGTGTGCTCATTCTATAAGGAGCCTTTGAAATTGGAGCTGCTCCAGGCATCAGATTTATAGAAAAATCGATGTCCCTCTTCGGAGGTAGTCCAGGCACCTCCTGAAACACGTCCTCAAATTATTTGAGCACCCTGTGGTCTTCCAGATTCAAGACCACATTTTGGAATACTTCTTCCACCCGGGCTGCAAATAATTGACAGCCTTTCCGGTAACATTTCTTCAGTTGCATGGCTGAGATTTCTCTAACAGCCACAGCTCTGGGAATTCCTTGAACTATTACCTGATTTCCCTCTTCGTCTAGACATGTGAATCTCTTGTTACGACAATCCATAAGGGCATGGTGATGGTCCAACCAGTCCATCCCAATTAAGCAATCATATTAGCCTAAAGGCAGAATGTTCAATTCAGCCTTAGTGTTCATTCCTTTCATGTCCACTGAACAGGAATTAACCAATTAAGTGACCTTCCTCTTGGTCCCTGTGGCTAACTGCACTAACCAAGACTTGTCATATATGCTCTTCGTTAGATGAAAACTTTCCACCACTTTAGGATCTACATAACTATGGCTAGCCCCTGAGTCAATTAAAATAACAAGTGGTCAGTTGTTGATCATATCTTCCACTTTAATCATGTGCGATTGAAACTCCTCTTGCTTGTTGTCCAGGGCTGCGTAGATCCTCGGCATTCTACTGCCCATATCCTCCACTGTTTCATCTTGCTGAACAATATGTACAGTTCTTGCCTTACCATTTTTATGGGGACAATCTCTGTACTTGTGGTTCCCTTGATAGCCCCAACACTGAATGGGTGTTAGTCTCTGTCTTTGTGCACCCTCTTTAGTCCTTCTTGTCTCTCTAAATGATGGTTGTCCCTAAAGACTGTTTCTGAAAAAGGATGGCTTGTCTCCCTTCTGCCTCTGTTCTTTCTTAAACCTCTTCTGGTCATCCCAAGCCTTCCGAAAGGTAGGCTTTTCTCTTTGTTGTTCGTATAGGCATTTCTCTCTTCTTATTGTTTCTTCCATAGTCTTAGGATCATCATATTGAATCTTGTCACCAATGGAAGGTGGCAGTCCACTTAGGTACCTCTGAATTTTAACAGCTTCGTCCTTAATGAATGGAACATACTTCAGTAGTTTGAAAAAATTTCGTTCATACTCATCAATGGTCATACTTCCCAACTTGAGTTCAAAGAACTCCTTCATCTTTCTGTCATAGTATCTTTTAGTCAGGTGTTTCTTCTCGAAATACCTCTTAAATTACTTCCAAGTAACCTCTTTCTCTCTGATGTGCTACACCTGCACAAACTGATCCCACCACATGGATGCTTTTCCTTTCAGCTGGTACATTGCAATTCTTCCTTCTGCATGGGCAGAATAATTCTGCAGCTGGAAGTATTTCTTCATGCCAAGCAACCATGTCTCAGAATATTCCTCCTTCTTATCCTCTCCATCAAATGTTGGAGGTTTAATTTTGTTCATCTCTCCTTTCAGTTCTTCCTTTCCAGATTTTTGATGTTTTCTGGTAGGGGACGGGCTCGAACTGCTGTGTGTCTCCCTGTCCGAATGTTTTTGGGAGCGACTGTGATGTCAGCTACCACTCCTTGATCTACTTCTTCTCCCATGATTTCTGTGACTCTTTGTCGTACCTGAGTCTCTTCCCTTCTCAAGTTTCTTCTCTATTCTTTCCAGACTCTTCAAAAATTTTACGTTTAATGCACCCTGCCGGTCCTTGACTTTCATGAGATTTCGGCTATCATCTCGGAGCTCCTTGGCCTCTCTTTGCAGCCCTTCAATGATTTTCATCATATGTCCTTCCTTATCCATTTCTTTTCCATGCCCATTAGAGTTCGATCCTTCGAATCTCAGGTTAACATCCTTTCCTTCTCGTTCATCTTCTATTTCAGGGGTAAACTGCATTTTTCCCCACTCCATACTCGGCGTTGATTAACTGGGGTTATGAACTTCATTGAACTCTGCACACGCACTGTGCAATTCAATTTAAAATTGTCAGGCCATTAAACCTTCACGAACAACCACAATATTATAATCCAGTTCGAGTAAAATAAAGGAAATTTCGATTTTAAAAATAAGTTTTCCGAGCTCTCAATAGGCTCTGCAAATTTCTTGTTTTCGAAACTTCAGTTTCTTGGTACTTCGGGTTTTTAGTACCCGTAATTTCACTATACAATAGTGACCTCCTACTCCCTTTTACTACAATTCCCCGAAATCCAAAATTTTGGGTTTAATTAACTATGACCCCCACAACACCGTTGTTGCCCTTAACTGTGATGGGACATAGCGCGTTCTGGAAGTTCCACGTCACCTTTGGTGACGTCACTAGGGTCCCACCCCTCTTGCCTTGTCTTCACGCTCGCATTGGCACGCGGTACAACTCCACGTGTCCATGTGGCACAGTTCCCAATTGAGGTTTCAGGTATCGGGGTTTTGGGATTCCCAATGACATGAGTTCCTACTCTCACGAACTCCCGATCTCCGATTTTTTGATGCGCCCTTTTGCTTTAGCCCTTCGCAGTTAAGCCAAGGTCCATGTGACCACAGTATTATAAGATCGTAGCCTTATACCCTTATTGGGGTTTCGGGGTTCGGGGTTTCTGGATTCCCAACGACATGAGTTCCTACTCTCACGAACTCCCGATCTCCGATTTGCCGATGCGCCCTTTTTCTTTAGCCCTTCGCGGTTAAGTCAAGGTCCATGTGACTGCAGTCTTATAAGATAGCAACCTTATACCCTTATCGGGGTTTCGAGGTTCGGGGTTTCAGGATTCCCAACGACATGAGTTCCTACTCTCACGAACTCCCGATATCCGATTTGCCGATGCGCCCTTTTCTTTAGCCCTTCGCGGTTAAGCCAAGGTCCATGTGACCACAGTCTTATAAGATTGCAGCCTTATACCCTTATCGGGGTTTCGGGGTTCAAGGTTTCATAATGCATGAACCTCTTGTCCCCACGATTCCCGATGACTCAATTACAGATAGTCGACTCCTTTGTCGGGATTTTTCCCGATGGTTCCGATGGATGACTCTTCTATCGGGACTTTCCCTGATGGCCTGGATTACTGCCACACGTCCACAACGAATGGACGATCCCGATTCAATCTCGGGACTTCGGGACTTTTGCCATGAAAATTCCTGACCTCCTTCGTGACTCCGATTTCGCGATTTCCGACTCTCTTCGGATCTTCTGACGTGTGTCCACCCGAGATTCAGGACTATGGTTTCTTCGGTGTTTCGAGACTCACAAGGTCTCATTTCTCTCGACTTCTAAAACCCCAATGACTCCAATATCCCGACGTCTCTCTCGGACTTCTCCTCTACCCATGAGGACTTAAACCCTATGCAACTTCTGTCAACTCGGATGGTTGACGGGTAATCCCACAACGATCTTACGACTCACGATCCTCCCGAGTTTAAACTCCTGGTGTGGCCGTAACCTCTTGTGCAGTATCCAAAGGCTTTAATCCTTGTGCATATTCTCCATATCTAACGGTTACAAGTGTTCGCCTTCCCGCCCGAACAGATCCTACGGTTCTAACACCACCGGCGTGGAGTCCTCTCTCCCTGTGGACTCATACCACATTGGCTGTGGTTTCATAACTCCGCCATACCTCCTGAGCTTTAAAAGAAACTCGTCAAGTATCTCCTTGATGCTTCGGAGCAACCCAGGGTCAGAAATTGGCCATTCCAGACCCAATTTTTCCTTCGCATTCTCGGTCCAAAGACCGCTCCACTGGCCCATCAAGGCTCAGTGTCGAAACCTGGGCTCTGATACCAATTTGTAGTGTTCCCTTTTTCACTACCGAGGCTTTCAAACCTCTCCTAACCAGTGTGTACATGAACTTTTACCAAACTCATACTGGAATTATATAACCACATGCATTTAACACAATTAAACACCTTTAAATTACAGAGTAAAACATATCTCATTACATCTATAATTAAACATTCCATACCATTTAACAATAATTCATTTACACAGCGGAAAACATGATACATAAACAACACGGTCATGCACAACATGATTAAAGCATAATTCAAATACTTATCTTTTAACAACTGTAGAAATCACCAACCAAGTGTAGGCCTTCCATGAACCTCCCAACCTTAGACCACACTGTTCATCAGATCAAGAGTGGGTCACCCCCGAGCTGGGACCGAGCTCCACCCCAAGGCAAGGAATCCTAGGCTAGGATGAGGTTACAGGGAAGACAACACAGAAATATCTGGAAGGATTCTTCCCAGAGATGCCATCTTACGCCCACTACTATCAGACCCTCATTCCCCACATACCTGTTCCGCCCAAGAGTATACACCTTCACACACACAATCCATCGGTGCTAACCTCCCCCTATGGGTCTCGGCAACAGGTCGGATCGGGAAGTATCAGAGCCCATAGCTGGTGCTGGACATTCTCTGGAAGAAAACACTTCCCAACAAACTCTTCCACCAGGAAAGAGTTGCTCGCAGGCCTGAAAACCTGCCTCTTCCAACATCAACCACCTCCCTCACCTGGATAGAGGTCATACACAAACTCAGCACAGGCTTACTCTGGCCAGTATGCCATGCACAGATAAGCACTGCGTGGCCACCACAGTCAATCAGGAATACAGACTCAGACTTCTCACACAAGCTTAGGAATGGTGGCAAGGTCTCACGGTGTTGATTCTGAAAATGTGTGACAACAATCCACCCAAGAAATTACACAAACTCCCTGGTTCCGAACGGGTAAAGAGTGAACTGGTTTTTCAGACGGACACAATCTTCTCGGCTCTCAGAATAGAGGGCGTACACGTATTTTGCAGAACAAACACAGGCTTTACGGTTTTCAGAGATGAACCAGGGTATTCTTGCAGAGGTCGTACCGGTTCCACGCTCATAGGTTCGGGTCCGAATGGAGAAGATCCCCTCACGCGGTTCATCTCGGCGATTATATTTGCATGCACCAGTGTTGACACTTGTCACTTTGGGAACTGCATGCGTTCCAAAGCGTGCATCCCCTTTGCACATTCCCTCCCTTGCCAGGAACTTAGGATAAAATAATATGCACATGGCTCTTTTTGAAAATAATATTAAAATATTATTCCAGGCCTAAGCCCCCTAGGCTTAGCCCCTAGGCTCAACACTCAGCCCCTTTTCCCACCTTTTATCCCCTAATCCCTTGCCCACTCAGTGGATGCTCAGTCCCCCATCACTCATTCATCATTGGTCGGTTTGCACCTGGCAGGTGTTTATATTTTATTGATGTGCTGCATACATACAGATACAAAATCCAGGCCCATGGCCTTCAACCCTTAGGCTCTCTGGCCTAATCAAACACATAAGCCTACTGGATTATACAAAACTTGGCTCACCAGCCTATAACACATTTACAATTCATTGCATATATCATGATCTGTAACGGGGCTCGGCCTTGGGGACACTACACCTGACTTTTGGCGCTTCATCTCCTAGGGTTAGGTTTTTGGATGTCTAAGTTTTTTGACATTCTTGTTTATTATAAAAGGCCTTCAGAGCCTCATTGTAACCATATTCTTGCGTATGAGCACAATCTTCACATCTCTTCTCAGAGATAAGACGCCACCATTCTAGCAAGCTTGTTTTTTGCTGCATTTTATAGTTTCAACTTTTTTCCTTATTGAATAGAAAACCAGTTTTATTGTATCTCTATTATTATGTGTTAATCATTTGTTAATAATCTGTAGTCATTTCGTTCTTCTCATAAAATCTGGATAAAAAATAGAGGAAAATATTCCAAATCTGCCACATGTGTTTTATAGAGAACAAGCCCATTTGGTTTTATCGCAGATGGCTTGCTTAAATTTTTTAGGATCGGGGTGATATGGTCGATTTCTCAAACTGATATTTCCCAAGAATTTTGCTGCCAAATTGAATAACTTTCGTTTCGGGGTCAATTTCGTGCAATTGAAGAAAAATTTCGAATATCCACAACATGGTTTTTGTGGAGGACTAACCAATTTGGTTTCTAGGCATCCAAATGTCTAAAATTGTGTAAGAAATGAAATATGCTATAGATTTTCTAAACTATTATTTCCCAGAAATATAGTGGGGATCTATGCTTTGTTTTGTTTTGTTTTCCGTGAGACTTGGATCAGATTATGGAAGTGCTAGTTGAGGATATTGAGAAAAAATTAATCCTTGTTGGAGCCACTACTATTGAGGGAAAGCTACAATGTGACTTTGTGATTTGTTGTCAGGGTTTCTCCAAAACAAAAAGAACCCGTGACACAACTTGTATGTCACGATGGCCATAATTTTTTTTTAGTTATTGGTGATGGTGCAAATGATGTTGGTATGATTGAGAAACAAAATATTGGTGTGGGAATTAGTGGCGTGGCATCTATGGCAAGATATTTTTCCATATCACAGTTTCTCTTTATCAAACGACTTCTTTTATTTCATGGTGGATTGTGTTATAATCAGATATTATTCATGATGAACATGGCATATTGGTGTGGTGGTTGTTCTTATCCAATATGTGAAATCAAGAGTCTTGGATGAGGTTTCCAAGGCCAAATATATCAATGTTTCACAAAATGAAAAATAACTTTAAGTCTATTCAATGGAATTATTCATGATTTTTTTCAAAACTAGCAATGGTGAATTCTTCGTAGACATAAGATCATATTGAAAAGTTATGGAAGATACTTCAGCGAATTAAGAGAGTGTATCTTCCCTGCAACACACTCTCTCTCCAAGAACTTCCATTGGAGAGACCAAGAAAATTACATAATTTCATCTTGGTTGCTCAATTTCGACCAAAGAAAAGAGGCTTTTTCCATTGCCATCAAAAGAGTAAGAACCAAACCATTTGGATGTGAAAATAGTAATAATTCTTCAAATTGTTGGCAGCTTTCGAAACAAGGAAGATGAAGAGAGACTGGTTCACAACTCTTCAACAAATCTTCCTATAGACTTGTAAACTCAGGTATGTTTTCATTGTTTGGTACATTAATGAATTTATAGTACAAACATTTTGTAATTGGTAGGATGAAGAGACTATTGAATAATATCAATGAGTCTTTCAAATAGTGATAAAAGACAATGCTTCCTTCAGGAATTCTAATAGTGTGCATGTTTTAACAACGAGATATATGTTGTTGCTAGTTCGTGCTCACCTTGTCTTTGAAAAGAGATCCTTCATGAAACATAATCATCCTTAATTCATATTAAGTGTGGGGGAGGGGTGGAGATGTGATTCATCGTGTTCTTGAAAATCATTTTTCTTCTTTCTTTCAAAAATTACAATGATATTCTGCAGCTACAGAAAGACAGTTACAACCTAATTTTTATTCTCAGAGGCACTTTTTGAACAACGATTGCAAGAAGATGAGGATGAAATATAATATTATGAAACATGGGTTTTGTGCCCCATACAAAAAATTGAATAAGTTGCAAACATAATTTGAAAAACAAGCATGACAATGGACGAAATGACATGATTTAATACTGATATTATAAAAATTGTCTGAATTTTTTGTAAAAGCTATAGCTATCTTTCTGTAGTTTATTTGAAGCTTTGAATGGTTGCACACATACCGATACCAAATCACCACTTCAAGGTGATTTCAAATAAATATGTGATGCTCATCCACCTATCATCCACGATTTTCAACATTTTTCCATTTTCAAGTTTTCAAGCATGAGTAAAAGCATTTTTGTAGCAACAGTTCAATAATAGTCAACATATTCAAATTCACCTTCAACATCAAAATCAATTATCTTCCTCAACATTCGTACTCATCAGTATAATCCGCATCATCATCAAAATTATCCAACAACAGGTCATAATTTTTAGAGCTTACTCCATCCAACATCTTCATTTCCACATCATGTAGCTAGATTACAACCAAATTATTTTTCTCTCAGAAAATCATATCTTAGCATCAACATTTGTCATCAAGCGAGTCAGAGTTCAACAATTGTCTTTCATACCAACATCCACCAGGAGAGGTAAAGTTGGGTAAGCAATTTCTATTTCTAGGTAGTTACTAAACTTGGGAATTCACACACATGAAAATTTCCTAGCCATTTTTTTTCATAGTACAAGAAATGCTTTGATATAGGAGAGGAAACGAGTGTCACGAGTAAGCAACTAGTTCCAAGCAATGAAAGATACCTATGCTTAATGTAGGTAAGTGCATGCAATACATGGACACTCTGGGGGATGTTTCCTCTATGGGTAAATGGTTGTCAAGTTTCAAAGCATATATAGAAGGAATTGATTGGCTAATGATGAGAATTGTTGGGGAAAAAGGGCCTATAATGAGAAATTGGGAGCCAAAATTAGTCTCAACAATGTAAGCAGGGTAAGGAGATGAAATTACAACTCAACTCAAAAGTGTCATTTTTTGTAGATTTAGTCCCTTAGGCCCAAAAAGTATAAAATAATACCCAGGAGAACTCTTCTAGCCAATGGTGACTAAAGTATTATTTTTTCGTAAGTAGTCTATTTGGTTCGGAAAAGGGTTAAGCTTATACCAAGATAGACGTCCTGTCAAAGCCATTTAACGAGTGTGAAAGAGACAAGTTCACTAAAAAATGTTTTCATTATTTTGAGAGTCAGAAAAGAGCTTAACCAAGACTTGGCGAGAGCCCCATAAGTAGCGGTCAGAATTATATTGAGTAAGATCAATGAGGTTCGAATGCAACATCATATAGAGACTATAAGGGACTCCTAGACCTATGGAGTAATTTCTACATGGGCACCAAATGACAAAAGTGTTCTAACTAAGGTACTAATGTTTGGTAAGTCTCTACAACATAATAATGACACTTATAGTAGCATATATAAGGTTATGTGTCACTAGAAAATCGGTTCATACCTGAGGCATATGAATCATGGTCATAAGACAATGCAAAAATGTAAAGCAGGGTGAAAACCTACCCTATATGCTAGTGATGGTAAATACCTGTCGGAGACATGAATGGGTTGATGAGTGTTAGAAATCGATTAAACCCTAGACAAAACACTTAAAACCACGGCTTATACTTCTCAAATAGGTCATATGGTTTTGAAAGATATGAACGATAGGGTAAAAACTATAGAAGTGGATGAAATTTTGTTTACAAATAGTAAAAGACAAGAAATTTACCATATGATTTGAGTTTTTTCACCTACATAGTGCATTTTATGCCATTTTACCCATAATCTTCCATCAATGATTCTGGGAGATACGATCAATGAAATTTGAAACCGTCTGGACCAAGTAAGTGCCCATCCTATCCTCTTCCATTTCAATAGTTTAATTTTTAGTTTTAGTTCCCAATTTTTGAGTATTAGAAGCTGTAAATTAGAAACTAGGGTGTACATTGGCTGCAATTCATGGGGTCGCATATGCAACCTCATGTACGTAGGAAAGGGGAATCCTACCCCCGTATATGATGCCCTATATGCGACTATCATAAGGGTAGCCCACATACAACTCTGTGAGAAAGTGTTTTGAAAAAATTAACTCAAAATTTGGTGTTTCCTTTGCAGGATGGTGATTGAATGGAGGGAAAGGGAGATGTTGTAGTAGAAAGATATGTGAGGGCCTAAAAATATTTGAAAGGATGTGGGATCTATAAATTTTGGTCCATAAAATGGATGAGGGCCCAAGTGAGATTTCTCCAAACACTGATAAACTATTGGGATCTGGAGATCGAGGCATTCAATCTCGATGGGAAACCATTGAGAATTGAAGTGCACAATATCTACTTCATTACAGGGTTGTGTCGTCGTGGAAAGGTGATGAATCTCAAAGCCCTAGGAGTTGGAGGTGGGAGGACTATGGAATAGTACATCACTACCTATTGTATTGCAAGCATAGAGAAAGTGGGGAGCCAACTCCCTATCATGGATATTGAGGTCCTGAGTCTGAAGATCATCATTCTAGTACACACACGGATATCAAGATCAGTCTCATTGCATCAAGCGTTGATTCTTCTCGTGTTCTATTCTATGGAGTATTTGAAACACATGGTTTATTATTGGTGCACCTCACTACTGGAAAATATGAAGATTCAATTAACAGATTGGAAACTAGGTAGGATGAGGAACTTCAGGTTCGCATCAATATTGTGTAGTTTTTTTTTCAATAGAGTTCTAGTACTGATCCATAGAGTAGATATTACTGCCCATGGTCTATGTGATCTAGCTATGTCACGGTGGACCAAGGTGATGCAAAGGCTAGGAAGTGGTAGGGTGCTAGCCCCATACAATGATGAGTTATTCCACTTGTGGTGACGAATGATAATCATGATCGATGACTACCCTTATGAGGGGATAAACTATTGACGAGACCGAGACATGCCATTTCCATCGGGATACACCTTTGGAGAGATCGGTGATAATTTATTTTTATATATTTCATTTTTTGTGTTTTACAATTTGATAAGGGAAAAACAATGCAAATACTTTTCCATGGTATCATGTACTAATGGTTGTTTCTTTTATGCATGCATAGGTCCATGATGACGACGAATATCCACGACATTAGTGCAGGGGATGAGGAGATGAGATGGTAGATGGGGATGTAGGGAGAGTTCTTCAGAATGTGCACGGAAACTTGTCTTGTCTAACGTATCGGGGTCCTATGGTCCAGGTGGAGGATCTGCCAGAGTCGATGCAGTGGAAGGTGGTGGGTGTACCTCGTGCATGGGTGAGGCTCTTTCGGCGTCTTGGGAATTCCATAGTGTGTTAGCATGGCATGCATATGGGACCTCAATCATAGATTCCATGGTTACATGATGTATGGACCATATATGTATTTTATGGATACAAGTTGAGTTTTGTACTATGAAACCATATTTGGATTTTGGACTAGAAGGATGAAATAAACAAAAATATTTTGGTCTTCGGATTTACTTGTGTATTTTACAATGGATGAATGTATGAATGTGTTTTTTCTTTACTTATTTATGTAACAAATTCCAATCCAAAATGTAATTAGCATATGCATCAGATATATGATTAAAACTTCTAGGTATATGATAGTAAGTAATAAAATCCAAATATCATTCCAAAATTCATACCCAAAGGAAACGTTAGAGTAGTGTAGGATCTTTGATCCGGTAATTACCATTCAATTGACATAAAACTAACCTGGAATGGAGGAGAACTTCTTAAGATTGAACACCATGTGAAATGGCATCATGCAATATATTTATAACGTTGCTATACTCAACCACATTGTTAATTGATGGATCCAGAAAAACACCACCTGAAGACACTAGTTGTCCCTTGGGTGAATAGATAACCCAAGCGGCAGAAGCCATGTTCCGAGTATGACGATTAGCACCGTCTGCGAATCCTAAGAACACCGAATATTCCATTGACATATTCCAACCAAGGGAAAACTCAATAAGAAATCCGATGACACAAGATAATAAAAAGAGAAATATATACTCTAACATACATTAGTATACAAAGGCCATGCTTGAGATCAGAGGCTCAAGCATAATATCGTTTAAGGTAGATCCCATTTATGGTCTCTTCCAACACATTCCCTTCATAATATTCTAACTCATAGGATCCTTTTTCAAGGACACATATAGCGATATAAGGACTGTGCAACATTGGATTGAACTTTCCTACCCCCAATGGCTCTTTAGCTTGGTCATAGAGAAGGACCAAGTCACCCTCAGCATACAGTCGGGGAAAAAAAGACTTATGTTACTAGACCTTGACACATCATTTGTTTTCCTCAATGGCCACAATGGCATATTGATGTTTCTCATCGATCTTCTCTAGGTGTATGAGGCGTTATTTGATATTGGTCATGTTAGGTAGGAGCGCGGTGACCAACTTGAGAGAAGGGATTTCACATTCAATGGGAAGGATCGACTCCACTCTATGAACTAACTAAAATGGTGAGAAAATGGTTGAATTATTTACTGTGGTTTGGTATTCCCATAGTTTAGGGTAAAGCATCACGTGCCAATTATATTTACTCTTCCTGACAGTATTTTGCAATATGGTCTTAAGATATTTATTCACGACCTCTACTTGTCCATTTTCCTGGGGATAGTAGGGTGAAAAACGATCATGTTTAAAACACAATATAGATTCTAACTCTATCATTATTTCATTCTAGAAATGAATGACATGATCAGTGACAATATCTTTCAGGATTCAAAATCAAGCTATAATCTGATTGAATATGAATTTTTTTGCAGTCTCACCATCAGATTTAATGGTAGGAATGGCCTCATCCCATTTAGTAAGATAATACATGACCACAATAATGTGATGATGCCCCCCATTCAAGGCTAGTTTGCAATCCATGAAATCCATTGCCCACTTAGTGAAGGGAATGACGATAACAGATGGTTGTATAGGGGCAGGGTGCGAGCGCATCTTATGAGCGAGGACCTGGCAAGGGTGAATCTTTGAAAATTGTTGGCCAAAAATAACCATCTTGTAATACCTTTTGGGTTGTCGTAAGCCTGGATAACTAACCACGGCATGCCCCACTATGGTAGTCATTGATAATGGCTTCATCCTCCTCATGATTCAAACAACGATGAAAAATAACATCCGCCCATCGACTATATAACGTGTCACCAATAATAAGGTAGTTTATTGCATGATGGTGTATACGTCATCGATTGTCTCTCGAAATATGTTGGGGAATATTTAGATTTTGAAGGTAGATTAAAATATCTCCATACCAAGAAGAGATAAGGAAGATGTGTTCATCCATGAATGAATCATCATGAAAAATATCCTCGTCCAACCTAGGGAAGTGTGACATCAGTTCTGCAAGGACCAACAATTTCTTGGATTTCATGGAAGAAAAATCAATATCAAATTCATGTAGAATTATAATACATTTATTGTATTTCCCGTATATGATACGTCATGTAAGGACATATTAAAATGGATTGATATCAACAACCATGATAGTGTTGCATAGTAAGATATAGTGACACACTCTTTGAACCACATGCACGACTTCTAAGGCTAGCTTCTCTACATGAGAATAATTAAGTTCCTGACCAATTAGATTTCAGCTAAGGTACTAGATAACTTGGTCATGGAGATCATCATCTTCTTGAACTAGAACCATACCAATCATCCTTTCAGACGTGAAAATATAAATTAGGAAATATCTACTGTAGTATGGGGGCTTCAACAGAGGTGTCGATACCAGGGATTTCTTAAGATAATCAAAGAACTCCTGGGATATCTAATCCCATATGAACGGAGTATCCTTCTTTAAGAGATGCATGGAATCCTTAGTTATACTGGAATAGTTAGCTATAAAATGATGCAAGAATTTATCCTTCCCATGTAAACCCTAAAGCTGTTGAAATTACCAGGGGGAGGAAATATATGTATTTCCTCAACCTTCATAGTATCCACCATGATCCCATGCTCAGAAAATATGAATCTCAAAAGGAGGCTATACCTACTACAAACGATGCATTTGTGAGGGTTCAACCAAATACGATAATAGCGACATATTTCAAATACTATTCGAAGATGAGTCGAATTATCAACCCTCTTGCGAGAGTGAGCAATAAGATAATATAGATAGGCTTCAACAATATTCTTAATATCGTGAAACACAAAGGTTGTGGCATGTTGGAAGGTTTCTCTAATGTTTTTAAGACTGAAAGGCATTTTTCGATATGCAAAGGTACCCTAAGGATAAATAAATTTCATCTTTTTTTTTATCCTTGGGTTTAATTTGAATTTGATTATAACCTGAAAATCCATTCGTAAAATAAAATACATCACTTCCCACACACTCATCAATAATCTGATCAATAAAGGGAGTGGGGAAGTTATCTTTAGGACACGATTTATTCAGGTCCCTAAAATCCATACCTACACAGATGCTCCTTGTTTTTTATCAATAGGAACATGCTTGGATACCCATTTGGTCAAGGGAGATAGGTAGATGAAGCCATCATTGAGAAACTTATCCACATATTCCTTAATAGTAGGGGCCTTTCTAGGATTTACATCTCTAAGTTGTTTTCGAATAGGTTTAGAATTTGGATAAGTTTTAATTTAATATTTGAAAATATTGGGGTTGATCCCTAGAATCTCTTCATATGACCAAGAAAATACATCTCATAATTCCTTGAAGAGTTTGGTGTAGATATGAATTTATTTAGGCGAACAATCAACATCGATATATACATTTTCAATTTTACCAGAGGTTCGATACATGTCGATCATGACAGCAGGAGAAATGCTTGCCATGTTTCCCTCATCATATATACCATGCGTATATAACAGAACTACGGTGTGACCAACCATCTCACTCAAGGTGGACTTAAACTCATTATGTTCAATCCATTCAATCCCCAAGAGAAAATAAGATCTATGGTGAAGGTTGTCCCAAGGCCTATCTGGACCAAACATAGCCTCTATGATGGCTTTAACCAAGGGTAAATTATTGTCGAGGTAGTCATGCGAAAAAGATGATTGTGAATCCCATATGGGCTATAATATGAGATACACCTCATCTGTCCATGAGGAGGGAGGATCCAGGTTTGCAGTAGCTTCTTGTATAGCTTGATACACAATTTATACGACAGACAGTGGCATTTCCATCCCGATGTGCGAATGACCTTCATATGACACATCTAGTGAAGGTAGGGTCCATGGGTCATTAATAAATGATGTTCAGAAAGGATCGAACCATAGTGATGATGAAGACTCACCAGAGATGGCATTAATGCATGAAAATGGTGTCAAGAAATTAAAATTTCCCTCAAGGGGGAATACATACCAAAACCAACGTTCTGAGTTTCCTATTGAGAATTATGAATAATGGGGACCGAATGTCCGACATATGAAGAAGGAATAGGATGCGCAAAGGAAAATTGGTCGATTGTCACTATCTTCCCTTCACGAGGAAAGCATATAATGCAGAAAACTGACAGCACAATGGTTGTCATAGAGTAAGTCCAATTATGCCCTAGTAAAATATTGTAGTCTAGAGGCGCATCAACCACCTCAACCTAGACCTCCATGGTCTTTCCACCTAAATGGACTGGGATAGAGGGAAGGATACCACGGGGTCTAAAAGAAAATCCATGAAATGCAGTCAACATTTTCATGGACTGATAAAGCAGCGGGGAACCAATGGTTTTCCAAAAAGATAGAGACATTACAGACATCGAAGTGCCTTCATCAATGAAATTATGATTGATGGTGAATTCATACCCTCCACATGGATCTAAATGGCCACATGGTAAGGCAAGTGAGGCTTGACATATGCAACATAGAACTTGATAACCTTTGAGCCACTTTGGTTCAAATCTCCTAAAGCATATAGCAAGGAATTCCTCTGTGTGGAACACATCTAGAGCACCTCCAAAAATATGACATTGCACACGATGTTTAGCCTAAATCCTCAACGATCGAGTAATTTTGGGTGGCTCTGGCATTAGGATTGTGGGCAGAGATCTTAAGGACTCACTTCAGAATATGAGGTAGATATTCTGGCTTATCTATGTACAAAGGTGTTTATGGAGAAGGAGGCTCTAGACCTATAACATGTTCCAAAGAACCATAATCACGAGATCGAGTGTCTATACTAACCTCAGAATTTCACATTTTGACACAAATATGTCCACCATCATGTGCCAATGGATTTTGACTTCCACTCAATGAATTTTCGGTGTTAGAGGACCCTGAGGTCATATTTTGGTTATGTGGAAACAGGTTAGTCAATAAAGTAGGATGTTGTGCCATGAGCCTCGATGCTTCCTCGGTTTTTGGGCATAAGTGGGTAAGGTGATAATCTTTACAAAGTTTGCAAGGAAACCTCACCTTCCTCTTTTATTTCTTGCCCTCACCATCATTATTATTAGATTTATCATTATTATTGTTTTCCTTGTATTTATTAATTTTATTATTCTTCCCACCCTTAGGATTATTACCACATCCTTTCCTTTTGTTCCCTCAATGCTTTTGGTCACCGTTTGGGTTCATCGACTGCACAAAATGCACATCTGTCGATTGGGTGGGTGAGGACAAATTCATATATTTTCCTGCTAAAGATGGGTTAAGAGACACATATTTCATCTCGTTTGTTACCAGGTATATAGTCTTAACATTTGTAGAGCCTATGATGTTGTCGGCATGAAGCCTAGGATTTTTTCTAGGATCATAATTCGACCATGGTGTGTTAGGGATAATTTCGTAAAGAATCCCAGACTGAGCATATATAAGGTCCAAATACTAGGCTTTGAACATGGCCTCTTCCTTAGATGTCACTTCGGATGTAGAAACATCATTAGAAATGTAATGAAACAAGGAATTGAGGAACCATTCCAACAAAAATTCTAGAGGAATGTAAGATTTATTCAATATCTTCCATCTATGCCACTCTTGAATATGATGAGAGATGTGGGTGGCCTTATCTTGAAAAAAATCTGATAAAAGTTCTATGTTGGCATCGTAACAAACGAACAATTGGAAGTTGTTGAGAAAGACCAAGACCATCTGATTGGAAGTTCCATAATTTCCCCTAGGTAGCTCAATGTACCACTTTGTGGAAACCCCCATAAGGGTGTGTTGAAATATTCTCAAATGAACAGAATTGTCATTAAGGGAGATATATGAGCACCATAAGTTAAAGTTAGTCACGTGATCACTTGGGTCCTCACTAGTATTTCCCTCAAACTTTGGAATTTCAGAGGGAATCTTGGTAGGGATGGGGGGCCATGATGGATCGTGACACACTAGGTCGTTCATCAATTTTTACAAGTCTAGAAGATTTAACATGGCCAGAAAAGGGAGTCGGGGTTGTGGCATCTGAGCCCATTCTCCATGGAAATATTGGGTTTGAGATATCGTGATCCAACCAAGGTTTTGGTATACACCATGGCCCTATCCTATAGGATAATATCTTCCTCCCAAATAATTCATAAAAGGTTGTAAGGGAACCATCCTCGAGGAATCCACTTGTGAGGAGATAGTGACATGAAAAGGATTACTCATGTGAGGATATATGCTTCCCCGAGACAAAGGAACTTCATGTTGGGGATTACTCATACCATAAAATTGAATCCCCCTTTATGAAACTCTAGAGGTTAGAGTAAGGTTCTCTATAATAAAATCATTCGTAGGAATTGATGATGTGGAAGAATGAATGACAGACGAAATATATGAAGTAAACTAACCGCCCATTTGAGCCCTCCACCCTAGAGCATTGAATCTAGGATGGGGTCCAAACAAAGGAGGAATCCAACCCCCTACCGTGGAAGCTAGTTAAGAGATATGACCACCACCAAATGCGAAAGGAGTATAAGGAGACGTCGTGCCCCCAGACTTAAAACTATGATTCACACTATATGTCGAAATAAAGGATGACAAGTGTGGAGTCATGTCTGGAATACCAAAAGAGAAAGGATTGGAGGTCCAAGGCATTGATTGAGTGCTATGATATGGTGAACCTAAAGGGAACACACAAGGATTCGTTCTCATGGGCTAAGAAGAGATTGTTGGACCTCAGAAATAACACATTCTATGATGTTATTTACCCATATTATATTCACTTTACCCTGTCATTATCATTCCCTTAATCACTTATATTCCTTTATTTGTTCATTTCTACCTTATATGAGCTTCTTGTGTAATACTTACACTAAATTTGTTGATTTTCGATGTTTTACTGATTACTTAGAGTACATATTGTGGTTTCCTAAATTATTGTTTGAGCACATGGATCTCATGAAATATGTTATTATTATTTTCTCCAAATTAATTTAGATCAAATCCAATATTTGATGGAGGAGATCCACATCTTTAGGATCTAAGATTTGTTGGTTGTAGATACACTTATTTAGGATATGATATCATCTTTTGTAACTCCTTTTCCTTTTGTGAAGGAGAAGATAAATGTATAAATAGGAGAGGATTTCATTCAGTAGTTCGTAGTTTAGAAGTTAAGGAGTGAGGGCATAGAGTTTCATATTGAAGAGAAGGGTCATTGTAATCATTTTTTATGATGGAATAAAGAGTTTGTTGTTTCACAACAAGCGTTCTATTCTATAGTCCTCCTTGGAAGTATATGATAAGAGAGGAAGGCCCCGCTCTCTTTGTTACATGCTACTCAATTAGTTTTATTTCAATTGTGTGATTTCTATTTAAATCCTGTGAATTTATTTCAATCCATGGAACCAAAATGGTAAAATCTATGGGAATAAGGGGAATTTATTTTAGTTGTGTGATTTATTTCAATTCAGTCATTCTATTTGGAAGAGTAAAGTTTAATCACCCATCAGTTGACTGACATAACCAAATGGTGAAATTTGTAGGCCATGGAATTAGAATGATAAAATATGTGGAACTAAGGGTTAAAGATTAAGGAGTGATTAAGATCATTTATGTGATTGTAGTGTTAAAATTGTTTTTCTCTATTTGATTAATATTTCTTAGCTTATAGTTAGTTTCCTACTCCTGCATATATTTTACCTACATTTCAAAAGATTACGAGATCCCTAGTTGACAATTTAATGTAAAGAAGTTCAAGAAATTGAATTCCTGACATTTTTGGTGTCGTTGCTGGGGAGATGCTAATGTATTAGGCATTAGTAATTTGGTTTAGTGTGTTTTATCTCAGTTTAATGCATGGAATGGAAAATGTATCATACCAACATATAACCTGGTGACAACATGGTCCCAATAGTGTGAGGATTTGAATACATCCTCAACTTTGAAGTTTGTTTGCAAGATTTCATTTTTAGAGTATAAGATTTCATTTCATCCAAGTTGTGTGGTTTGCAAGTTTTTGATGCTTTACCCTGTAGACATAATTTGAAAAACATGCATGACAATGGAAGAAATGATATGATTTAAAACTGATTTTATAAAAATTGTTAGATTTTTTTGTAAAAGCTACAACCAATTTTTTGTAGTTGGTTTGAATCTTTGAATGGTTGCAAACATTATGAGACCAAATCACCACTTGGATATGATTTCAAATCAATATGTTATTCTCATCCACCTATCATCCATGATTTTCAAAAATTTTCAATTTTCAATTTTTCAAGCATGAATAAAAGCATTTCTGTAGCAACAGTTCAATAATAGTCAACATATCCAAATTCAACATCATCATCAACATCATTTATCTTCCTCAACAATGGTACTCATCTATATCATCCGCATCATCATCAAACTTATCCAGCAACAGTTCATCATTTTCAGAGCTTACTCCATCTAACATCTTGATTTCCACATCATGTAGCCAGATTTCAACCAAAGTATCTTTCTCTCAGCAAATCATATCTTAGCATCAACATTCTTCATCAAGCGAGCCAAAGTTCAACAATTGTCTCTCATACTAGTATCCACCAGGAGAAGTAAAGTTGGGTGAGCAATTTCTATTTCTAGGTAGTTGTTAAACTTGTGAATTCACACACATGAAGCTTTCCATATTTTACATTCATTCATTCCCTTACACTCCATTTCATTTTCTGTCCATCATTATCCATCTCCATGTGGCATCAATGGCTTTGAAAAAGATAAGTAGGTCTTGTATCATATATACCTAGACACTACCTCCTAAGTATCTTTAATTGCATGAGGACATGAAATGACTTAAGTGTGGGGGGAATTTTGGACCTCAAAAGTAACACATTCTATGATGCCATTTATCCATATTTCATTCACTTTACCCCTTCATTATCATTCCCTTAATCACTTATATTCCTTTATTTGTTCATTTCTACCTTATATGAGTTTCATGTGTAATACTTACACTAAAGTGGTTGATTTCCCATGTTTTAATAATTACTTATAATAGATATTGTGGTTTCCTAAATTACTATTTGAGCACTTGGATCTCATGAAATGTGTAATTATTATTTTATCCAAATTATCTTAGATAAAATCCAATATTTGGTGGAGGAGATCCACATCTTTAGGATCTAATATTTGTTGGTTGTAGATCCACTTGTTTAGCATCTTATCTCATCTTTTTGTAAATCCTTTTCCTTTTATAAAGGATAAGATAAATGTATAAATAGGAGAGGATGCCATTCAGTAGTTCATAGTTCATAAGTTAAGGAGTGAGAGCATAGAGTTTCATATTGAAGACAAGGATCATTGTAATCATTTTTTATGCTATAATAAAGAATTTGTTGTTGTACATCGAGAGTTCTCTACTGTAGTCCTCCTTGGAAGTATATTCCAAGAGAGGAAGGACACCCTCTCTTTGGTATACACTTCCCAATTAATTTTATTTAAGTTGTGTGATTTCTATTTCGGTTGTGTGAATTTATTTTAGTTGTGCCATGGAACCAGAATGGTAAAATCTATGGGACTAAGAGGAATTTATTTTAGTTGTGTGAGTTATTTAAATTTAGTCGTTCTATTTGGCACAATAAAGTTTAATCAACCTATCGTTGACTGAAAAAACCAAATGGTGAAATTTGTAGGCCATGGAATCAAAATGATAAAATCTGTTGAACTAAGGGTTAAATATTAAGGAGTGATTAAGATCATTACTGTGATCATATTGTTAAAATTGCTTTACTCTGTTTGATTCAGGTTGATTAGCTTATAGTTAGTTTCCTACTCCTGCATATATTTTTCCAACATCTCACAAGCTTACGATCTCCCTGGTTGATAATTGAATGTAAAGAAGTTTAAGCAATTGAATTTCCCAACAGAGACCATGTGTTGGGAAGTATTAAGTGATGGATTTTTTGGAATCCAAACCATCGATGATATAGGAGTCTAGGGTAATCCAATAACTATAGTGGAGGATGGATTCAAAGGGGTTCTCGATACATTCATATCTAACTCGGTACTCATGGTAGGACGATCGCGAGACTGGGAGGTGGAGATATATGTACCATGCTTATTAACTCTACTCCTTTTAGGAGGCAGCTTTGGTAAAGGATCTAGTCGTGGTAGTATATTCAAAAGAAGAAGAGACCGATGGAGAGGTTGGTGTTGGTCCATAATGACTCAAAACTCGTGATGCAATACAAAATCCTAAGGCCAACTAATAATGAGAGAGAACACTCCTAAATAAAACTAAAATCCAATGCACACAAATAAGATATGATGGTTGAAGGGACCTCCTAAACTAAAGAAGGCATGCCTCTCCCAAGATGGGATGAGACTCTCAAACAATAGAGTGGACGTAATAGAACCATTTATAAGAACCCTCGTAGGCTTCACAACGTAGTTGATGAGATCCCTTCGGAGAGAAAATCCTCCATAAATTTTGTGTGTTGTTCGATCCCTACCTGACTCAAGGTACCTGTAGAATAACCCTTACAAGTAACCTATGTGGATACCTAGGTTAAGAAACTAAATTCACCATGACATGACCAATTCTTAGGTGAATAGTCCCAGGTCTAGTCCACCATATGGGCAGGGTAAAAAATCCTAAAATCTCGAAAGCACCACCTATCAAGGAGGTAAAGGAACTAGAAAAATCCCCAAATACAAATAGAACCCTAGAAATATATCTGACACTAGGAAGGTATTATAGGGTTATCTCTGCAACCAACTTCACACGACCTTGTGCTTAACTTCGGTGTGAGAGGATCCTCTCGAGGACACTAATTACACAATGGGTTTCACCACTCCCTAGTGAGACACATACGTTGAGTTTTATAGCCTTGGAGACATTTACTTACAAAATCCTATTCCAAGGCCCTAGGTCCTAAAATTGTTTTTGTATCCTAAGAAATAAAATCGTTTCTAATCAATTTTAATTATTCAACGCTAATTTTAATGGCTTCTACTTACTCAAGAGGTGCGATCGTGAAACTGATGGTATAATGACCCAAAATATATAAAAAGAAACAAATATAAAAACACTATTAAGTACAATTCTTGATTTTCAAATATATGGTATTCTTCTAAATGATATTATTAGAATGCAATATCTATAATTTCAATGAATTTCAATATTTCCTAACATGTCAAAACTAATGTAATGTAACCAAAAGTGAAATATTTTTGAATATTTTTTTTTTTTTGGTATTTTAAATATAATGAAATGAAAATGAAAGGACTAAATAAAAAACTTCTCAGGCCGACCCTATTGCAATAAAAATGAAACAATCCAAGTAGGACATTAAGAAGAGACTACCCAAACCAGAATGCAAGGAAAAAAAACAAGAAAAAATACAAGAAATGAGTTTGCCAAAAATATTTAGCAATAACACATCTTCCTATCAATCTTTAGGCACTCAACACTCAAGAAAAGGATCCAATAAATCTCTGCAACCAACAAAACTCACCTAGAAAACACTAAATTTAGCCAAAAAGACTTAGAAAATAATGTATGTGACTGCTTAGGGAACATAGGCATATGTATGTGCTCTAAATATAGACAGCTTGTGTATATACGTGAATTTCAAGGGAAAACCCTCATATGCCAATGATCCAAGTGGATATCGGTGGCCACCCACATATCCCAACCGGCTCCAAATAGTGTTATGACAATTTACTATTTTTAGCATTTTTTTGGTTCCTAAACTTCTAGGGCCATTTTGAGGGACTAAATGAAGGTTTTTTCGGGATTTATCACCTCAATGATAGTCAAAGGCTTTGATTGAACCCCCAAAACTGATCTCCTCTATGATACCTTTCCAATGAGCTATCGTGCGCCCCAAACAAAGATCGTATGCCAAAGTTACGCCCTCGGGAAGTTGATACACCAAACTACCCAAAACGGGGTCCACAAAACTATTGGCTTTTCATCTTCCGAGGTTAGGGTATTTTATTTTATTTATGTTAAAAATAAATTTAGAGCCTCAATGTAATTCATCTTCTTGCGAATGTGAGTAGCTGTCACATCTCTTCTTAGAGATAAGCTGCCACCATTCTATCGAGTCTTTCACTCTGTATTTCTACAGTTTTGTACATTTTGCTCATGAATAGAAATTGTGTATGGATGAATCTATGTGTTTATGGTTGCATCTCTGATATATCTTTGTTATATTATTGGATATATGAGATATATCTCTATATTTATTTATTATATCTCCACTCTCATTTCATGCCAAAAATAATCTGGATTAGTGGTATCAGAGCAGGATGCTCTTGATTGTTCTTTTTTAGTGCATGTCCCTGAAGAGGTCCGAGTATATAAATTTAGGTCTCAAGCTTGTATCTATTGAGGATAATCACTCTCGCATGCCCAAGAAACCCTCCATGGTGGAAGAAAAGAAATAATACAGAGAAAGTGATTCTATTAATATGTTGCTTGATCAAGCTCTCACGCGACAGAGGGAAAAAATGATGGAGAATTTTTCCAACATCCTTCAGCACCTTCCAATAAAAACAGGTGTGTATTCATCAAGCGACCACTTTGGAGGAACCTCTCCTTCCAAGGTAAAAGTTAATTTTTATATTCCCATATTTGAAGGATAGATAGATGTGGATTCCCTAGAAAAATGGTTAAATATGCTAGAAGGTTATTTCTCTATTCATAATTTCTCCATCAGGGAAAATATCAACTTTGCACTCCTTAAGGCTATCCCCCATGTCAAACATTGTTGGGAAAATTACTGGGAGAAAGGTTCCACATAGGATTTTGAATATATGGGGTCGAGCCCACTTGGGATTTTTTTGTGGATGCATTCAAGGAAAAATATTACCCTGTTGGAAAATATGAAGACCAGTACATGAGATGGACCACACTGTGGCAAGAGAGGGGCCAAGCAGTTTTAGAGTTCACCAATACCTTCCATATCTTATGCACCAATATGTGTATCAAAGACTCTGAGTGACATCTAGTTCTAAAATACCATGAGTCTCTACATAGATACATCCAAACTGAAATGGATTTTTTGTACATATCATCATTGGGTGCTTCTTACCGATATGCTGTTAAAATTGAATAGAAATTTAAGAACCAGAACAAGTGGGAGTTCGGGTATAAAAATACACAACAAGCAAAGTATGGTAAAGATGAACCTAACAACCAGCTTTCACAAAACTAGTCCAAGCCATAGGAAAAGAAGGGTAATGAAAAGACGAACAAGGACACTAGAAAATGGTGTTATTTCCATAAAATCCCTTGGCACAACACCGATGAATGTCTCTCAAAACATTCATTGGTGGTCTATATAAAATACAAGGAGCCAAACCCTGATTTAGAATTTGATTCAGAAAATAATGTTATAAGACAGATCATCGACAAAAACCCCACTTCTATTGTCGCAACCACATCTTTTCAACCATAAGAACCAATAGATACTGAAGATGGGGAGGGCCTTTTTCATTCACATATGTGGGTGAAGGGGACCCCGCTACATTTTATTATTGATAGCAGAAGCAAGAAGAACCTCATCTCAAAAGTGGTCGTCAAACAATTGGGATTATTGACAACACCACACCCACAACCACACAACATCGGGTGGCTTCACCAGGGAGGTGATATTCGTGTCAGTCAGTAGTACTAATTTTCATATGACATCCATCCCTTCAAGGATGATATGTTATGTGATGTTTCCCCGCTAGATGTTTGTGATGTTCTCTTGGGCCAGCCATATATGTAGAAGCACAATTCTGTTTATGAGTCTCAACCTCATAGTGTCATTGTTACTCTGGGGGGTCATCTCTACATGATTCCAGAGATAGTTATGAATATTGTCCCACCTAAACAATGCCTCAAGGTAGTATCTCATACTACAACATATAGCTTCTTCACAATCAGTTCAAAAAGTGAGTAAAAGGACACTAAAACCACTGCAGTCTCGGTCCAAGTACCTTCTATCCAACAAAAACAGTTTGAAAATATTTCATCAAAGCATAAATATTCCTTCTGCACATAGGCATCTCATGTAGCCAAACTAGTTAAAAGGGTCCAACCCTTCCATCCACAGGTTCATGACAACCTTCAACAAGCTAAGCAACGCGACTTCTCTAGCAAGGAAAGAATCTCATTAAGATGCATATTCAATAAACACTTTTCCCTCTCCCCCAGGAACTCAAAGAATGGAAACCATTTCTTCCTAAGGAGGGAGGATTGATCCAAGTGGATATCTGTGGCCACCCACCTATCCCAACTAGATCCAAACAATGTTCTGGCAATTTCCTATTTGTAGTAGTTTTTGATGGCCTAAATGAATTTTTTTAGGGACCGAGCAACTCATTGTTAGCCAAAGGCTCCGATTGAGCCCCCAAATTTAATATCCTCGATGATAAATTTCCAACGAGATATCATGCGCCCCAAACAAAGATCGTATTCCAAAGTTACGCCCATAGGAAGTTGATACACCAAACTACCCAAAATGGGGTCCACAAAACTATTGACTTTTCATCATCTGGGGATAGGGTTTTGCATTTTATTTATGTTAAAAGTGTCTTTATATCCTCGTTGTAATTCATCTTCTTGCGAATGTGAGTAGATGTCACATCTCTTCTCAGAGATAAGTTGCCACTATTCTAGCGAGTCTTTCACTCTATATTTTTACAGTTTTGTACATTTCGCTCATTAATAGAAATGATGTATTACTGTATATTTGTGTTTATGGTTGCATCTCTGATATATATCTGTTATATTATTGTATATATATAATATATATATATATATATGTACATTTATTTATTATACCTTTGCTCTCATTTCGTGCAAAAAATAATCCGAATCAGCCAAAGAACTGCTAGGGAAAGTCTAGGCCAAGAAATTTATATACAAATAAAAATAAAGGTTGTCAAGCAACATGCGACACAAAAACTTAGGAAAATAGAGAGAGATAAAGGAAAAAAATCACCCAATACCCCAAAAGGTAGATCTTCCCTAGTGGATTCGCCAATTCTGCTACGATGAAAATATCTATGGCAAGGGGCAAACTAAAATAGACATAATGACACCCATAAATCAACTCTAAACTCAAGTATGCTAGATAAATAAATATTCTAACAAGAGAAGATTATAATCATACCTCGTCTGGACATCCAAAAAAGATCACGACTGAGCTCACAACCAAAATCTTGATTCCCGTAGCTTTTCCTCAATAACCAAGATACATAAGAATATAGAAATTATATATAAATTTAGCATATAAACTAGCATAATCCATTAACATGTATAAAAAATATTCCCATGGAAAGTAATACAAATATTTTCAACATATAATTGGACGAGAAAAGTGTATTTTTATTAATGTAATCAACAAAAGGACATAGGTGGCAAACTTCTGTAACGACACATATCAGAACCGATAAACTAAGTCCCTCCAACTAGGCCTTGACCACTTCAATTCTCCACAAAGGAAATCTCACAAGTAGTAGGAGTAATTGAGTTTCTCCTTCTCAAGATAGGAAGAGATTGGGGGATGAACATAAGAAGTTTAGACTTTCAAGGACAAAGGGATGTAGACTCAATACAAAGTGAAATTCATCTACAATGTCTTTGCTCTCAATGATGTGTGTCTTCAAGGCATGCATATGGATCAATTTATAACCTTCAAATGGAATTTAAAGGTCGAGTTAGAGCGTTTCCAAAATATTTAAGGTTAAGGATCATAGATCTCGTGACATGGCATGCAAACCTAACATATTTTTAATTTTTTAGCACAAAACCCAATGTAGGTGAGCCGTAATGGAGCAAACTGCGTATACAGAAGTTGTCTAACTGTGGCCCATGCATATGTGCAAAAAATTGAATTTTAGACTCTGGTGTGAGAAAAATGGGGGAACTTGAGTCTGTAGAGGGGAATGGAAGGTAATCCAAGTAAGATGCATGGAGTGTGGAAAAATTTCTATAACAGGTTCAATAAGTGAATACCCCATGAACACATTCAATCATAAGATATGCACCCTCTTGGAAACATGCAAGAGATATGTTCCCTCTTGGTTAGGAAAGCAAGGTGAATATGCAACTAATGGTGATAAAAATGAGGTTTCCATGCATGAGTAGCCTCTACTAGTCTAACCAAGGTGTAAATAACTATGAACTAAAGAGGGAAGGAACCCTATTTTGTAGGATGGTCCCTAACTTGTAGGGGAATATTATCAAGAGAGACTATTCTCATATGTGGAATCTACCTCAACATTGGACTATCAACCTTAGGGAAATAATTACCTAGATGAGTGCCTAATATTTCCAACACCCCACATGAACACTACTAGGATATATATAATTAATGGGTCTTGACAACCAAGGCCATGTTAGGTACCCATTTTATAATTCATCAAAGAATGAAACAATGAAAAAATAGAGGAACTAGGGAAACCTCATGGGAACCCCCCCTCCTCATTGTATAATTCATAAAAAATGATGAAGGAACAAAATAAATTTCTTAGAAACTGTGTCATTCACTCCAAAACGATTGTATGGAAGGTGGAATCTTTTCTAAATAAATGTCTTGTGGAATATTTGTATGATCTATTTGTCATATGGACAGTACTATAATCGATGATCTTGTCATGTACTGGGTCTTTGATGTAATGCATATGGATTTCAATGTCTTTGAGCTGTTTTTGCTACAATGGGTATCCAAAAAACTTGAGAGTATTCAGGCTGAACTTTCTATGAACATGAGGTCATCAACATTGAGAAATAAGATCACCAAGGAGTCTAAGGTTCTCAACATGTAGACATTTGACTATGATTTTCATGTAACAAAATGGTGAGAAAGAAAGTAGGCATCCATATTTGCATGCCATGCTCTAGGTGCCATATTGAGGCCATGGAGTGACCTTTTATGTTAGTATACTAAGGATGAGTTCTATATGAACCCCTAAGACTGCTCCATGTAAATCTCCTCTGAGAGATCCTTGTGAAGAAATGAATTATTCACAACCATCTAGTGAACTTCCCATCCCCTAGCTGCTGCAATGGAAAGGTCCAATCAGACGGAGTCCATCTTTTCTATGGAAGAAAAGGTCTTTTCATAGTCTATCCCATGGATTTGCTAAAAATCTTTGGCAACCAGTCTTTCCTTGTACCTATTCACATATCCATCTACTTACTTATTGGTTATGTAGACCCATTTTCATCTAACAAGATTCTTGTTTGAAGGAAGTAAAACCAGATCCAATTATGGTTATCGAGGAGAGAGTTGAAATCCTCCTGCATAGCGGCTTCCCATAAGGGATTCCATGTAGCCTATGTATATTTTTGTATCTATGAAGCTAGAACCATGTAGTAATGCATGGGAATCAATGGTTTGATAGCTATAAGTGCATGATGAGTATCCTCAAACTCAGACCTCATCCTACTCTAATATGTTGGATCCTCCAAAAGGTCTCATGCTTCCCTTAGGGTGGTCTATGCCCACTTAGGCATATGTGGTGAATCATCATATATATTCTCATAATCTCCTTACTCATCATCATCCAAATTATATTCAAAAATAATATATGAACCATGACCAGAATGAGTGGACTCATCATCATTGATGTCTTGTGTAGGAGGAAGTACCGAGGTCTCTGCATGTGTCTCCAATGGTGCATGCAAGGGGATATCCTCAAACTAAACACTACACTCAATGATGAGCCTATCAATAGAGGGATCAAGTAACTTGTAACCTTTCACACAATATGGATATCCACATGCATCCCATGAAGATATCCTCTTTTTTGAGGGTGTGTGAGCCCATGCGCATGATCCAAATATTTAGAAGTTGGTGAATTTCAATTTTTTGTTGCTCCATGCCTCAAAGGGAGTATGTTCCTTGATATATATATATGAGGAGATCTATTTTTAATGTTGTTATAAAAGTTAAGTGTCTCATCCCAAAGATTTCACAACATAGATATTGCATGCAACATGCAAGAGGCCATCTCCTTGAGGGATCTATTCTTTGACTTGGCTACTCCGTTATGTTGCAGAGTATAAGGTACTGTGTGTTGCAAATGTATACCTTCCTCTGAACAATGATGCTGGAAATTTTGGTTCAAATATTCCCCCCCATTTTCTATGTAGATGATTTTGATGTTTCTCCTGAACAAAGTTTCTGCATGTCCTTTGAAGCCTTTGATATGGTCAAAAAATTATGACTTATTTATGAGAAAACACACCCAAGTGTATCATGAGAAATCATCAATAAATGTAATCACGTACCTTATTTTTTTTATGGAAGGATGAGGAAAGTGTCCCATTAGATCACATGGATGAGCTCCAAAGGAGAGGAGGCCCTCCTAGCCTTCCCTTTCTCAAACTTCTCTTGAGGATGTTTTCCAAGAATGCACCCTTAACAAACTCCTTTGGAAAAGTGCATGTTGGGAAAGTCGGTGACCATTTTCCATTTGCATAGTTTTTCATATATTTCAAATTTAGATGGACAAATCTCTCATTTGTAACATCCCACACTTGGGAGCGCATGTTTTCGACTTACTCTTTGAGGACACTTGTGTAGAAATTTCAATACAAATTATGTATTTCTTGAATTCTTGTGATCTAACAATTATATGCCACTGTTAAATACAGACTCACTTCTACAAATATTCTTGCATAATTTAAAACATGATCGCCAATTGCAATATCAAGAAGAAAGATCAATCACACATAACACAGATGTTTTTACCAGGAAAGCATAAATCTAAAAACCCCACTATCATATATTATGTATATCATAGATCATGAAACAATATCTGCAAGATACCAGATATATAAAATACGCAGAACAGAAATAAAATTCTAGAAATGGCAGAATAACAGTAAAATATCCAGCATAATCTTCACAATACACAGAAATGATATACGAAATAGCAATAGAAAAGCACTTTGATTCAGAAAGCAATGTTCACAGGCCTCTTCGAGGGGGCAACCT
>ML780040.1:1625462-1641142 GCA_009831015.1 Picea engelmannii | reverse complement strand
GAAGATCCTTCTAGAAGCGGAAGCTTCTATTAGGTCTTCTTACATCCGCCTTATTCTATTTTATTGAAAGGTCTTATTAATACTGACCTTTATTACATCCGAATACATTGATCTACCTATGTGCGGGTTAGGACCTTAACAATATCATACAAAAACTATAATCCAAGAGCTCTCAGTACAATACAATCGTCTCACACTGTCATACAAAAATCAACAAATACATGTGCCAATTCTCTGCCTCCAGAGAACCTGCCTCCTCTGCGCAATCCCTACAATGGAAAACTTGCAAATGATTTGAATTACTCTTGCCTAGGCTTCACATTTCTTATGGGCACATCTACTATGTGTGTGATTGCATGAGTGCACTTCACTCAAATCACAATTGATATCCAAATTATCCCTTTCACCTGTTATCTCAATTGGGTCTTCACTGGCTCTGACATGCATGTAGTTAATAGTGGTAAATCTTCAGTTGCATGTGAGATCACTGATTGTGAATTAATTAATAATTAATTCACTGAATCACTAGTGTAAGTTTAGTTACAACTAGTACAACTGAGCTTAACTCACTTAACTGAGTTAAACTATTTCACAAATCACATAACTATACTTATAAATCTGTTACAACTTCATGTCACTTAGTTACAACTAATTCAACTTCCATGTCCCACCAGTCAACCTTTGAACTCAAATTGCCTATAGCTAATTGATTTTCCATTTCAGTTAACTATTTCAAGTAATTATGAAATAATAGATTAATATTTATTGTCCAATTTATTTAAGGGAAAAATAAATTAGACACACATTTCTTGTTGACTTTTCAACACTCCCTCTCAACAAGAAAGGGATTATCCTTCACCTTGATCATGTCTCTATGGTATTCCAATTTTCTCATGGTGAGTGCCTTCGTTAGAATGTCTACATCCTGATCTTCCATAGGAATGTACTGAAGCAACATGATATTATGTTGCACACAATCTATGATATGATGATACTGTATATCTATATACTTATATCTATCATGAAACACAGGATTAATTGAGAGTTTAATGCAACTCTAATTATCACAATGAATCACTGTTGGATCTAAATGAGAACCAAACAAACCAACCAAGATCTTTCTCATCCAGATAGCCTCACATGCATCTTGACTTTCTTCCATGTATTCCGCTTCTGTTGAACTGAGTGACACAGATCTCTACTTCCTGTTGTACTAAGAAACAACTATAGATCCAATACTAAATATCCCCCTTGATGTGCTCTTTCTATCCATTGGGTTTCCCACCCAATCTGCATCCGTGAAACCATGTAAATTCACCTCATCCGTCTGTATGTACCATAAGACATACTCATATGTTCCCCTCAGGTATCTCAGGACATGCTTACCTGCCTTCCAAAAGATCTTGGTAGGCTTAACCATCGCTTGACTCAGCTGGTTAACAACATAGAAAATGTTTGGTCTCATGTTCACTAAATACATTAGCGAACCCACTAACTATCGATAGACAGTAACATCCACTACCTCTCCAGAAGTAGCATCCTCTTTCCTTTAGTTTCCTAAAAGAGGAGTATCCATGGGTTTGCATCCCTCCATGTGAAACTTACCCAGTATCTCCCTTGCATACTTGCCTTGAGACACAAAAAGTTCACCATCTTGCTGCCATATTTCCAATCCAAGGAAATAATGAATGAGGCCCATATCCTTCATATTGAACTCCTTTGCAAGGTCCTCCTTGCATGAGTGTATCATCTGCTCATCACTAGTCAGTATTAAGTCATCAACATAAAGATCAATGATTAAAATCTTACCCTTGTAGATCCATCTTGAACCTACCACTGATTTGTCAACCAGTCTTGGGACAATTTCCCATGCACTGTTTTTGACATTGGAGTCATACTCCTCCACCATTTCATCAACCCAAGTGGGATCCTGCACTTCTTCTTGAAAGGAAGATGGTTTAGTCACAATATATTTTCTCATGAGAGCCATGTATCCAGTAAATAGATTAGGAGACTGTCTCTATCTGTGTTGTGAAGTAGGGGCTCCTACATTGTGTGCAACATCTAGTCTCAATCTATCAACTTCCGTGGTGTGCTTTCTTCCATTTCTGATGGATGGCTCTGAATGAGTGGCTTCCTCCACTCCATGAACCTCCTCATGTGGTTGATCCACATCTTGAGACTCATCTTTGGGAACCAATAGTTCCTCCTCCTCATGCAAGTCTAGCTCCCTCTCAAGCGACAACCACATGGATTTCCCCTCATCAAATTTTATATCTTGTCGCATAACAATCATCTTACTATTAGGCAAATACAAATGATAATTATGGGGTGTTTCTGTGTACCCCACAAATATCCTAATTTAATCAGTCAACTCCATCTTTTTCCTAGCGTTCTTGGTCACATGCACATAAATAGATGAGCCAAAAATCTTAAAATGAGAAACATCAGGTTTCTTACCAGTGAAAGCTTATTTAGGTGTACTCATGCCAAGTACTTTATGAGGACAACAATTTTGCACATAAACAACAGTATTGCATGCTTCCTCCAACAAATGCATTGGTAGGACCTGATCATGCAACATCACTCTTGCTTCACCCACGATCGTTTTGTTCTTCCTCTCCATGACCCCATTTTGTTGTGGGTTATGAGGTGCTATGAGTCCTCTTCGAATTCCTTCTTTGTTGTAGAATTCTTTGAATTCGTTAGAGATGTATTCTCCACCATTATGGCTCCTCAGAGCCTTCACTTTCTTCCCTGACGCTTTCTCCACCAATGCTTTAAACTCACAGAACTTTGAGAATGTTTGATCCTTCTTATGTATGAAGAAGATTCAACATTTAAGAGAAAAGTCATCAACAAAAATAACATAATACTTATGTTTTGCTGTTGAAGAAACCGAGAATGGTCTACACACGTCTATGTGAACTCTCTCCAGGATCACCGAAGCACGGTTCTCCTTTTCATGAAAGGTGGAATTTACATACTTCCCCATGGTGCAACCATTGAACTGATCTGATTGAGCAAGTGTTCCCATTGGAAGTCCAGTAGATATTTTTTGCATGATTTTCAAGGATCCATGATGAAGATGGCCCAATCGCCTGTGACATAATTCGCCCTCATCCCGGCTCACCACTTTTTCTGCCTTTCCCATCATGTAAGCGAAACCATCTAAATACATATTATAGATATTCTTAACTCGAATTCCTATCTTCTTGACTTTACCCGTTGTTTTATGTCGCAAGAAAGATTTTCCATCGCTGAAAACAACATCATAGCCTTTATCCTCAAACATTGCGACTGAGACCAGGTTTTTCTTCAGATCTGGAATATGCATAACATTTTTCAATTGAAATGGTTTACCTGACTCCCTATGAAAGGTAATGGTACCAATTCCAGTCACACTGTATCGTCCATCGTCGCCCATCTCTATATGCATTTTGAGATCTCTCTCCTCCAAGTCATTCAAAAACTCCTTATCTCCCATCATGTGGAAGGAAGCACCACTATCCAAATACCACAATGATTCCGATGCATTTGAATCCATGCATGCGATCGAGAAGAATTCAAGTTCAAATTTTGAAACAAGGGCCTCACCAGATGAAGCTCCAACAACCTTCTTGTTCTTCTTATTCTGCGAACAGTTGGTAGCGAGATGCCCATGTTCGTGACAGTGAAAATACTTCACTCTCGACAAATCCAACTTCTTTCCTTTAGACTCGGATTTTGAATGGAATTTCTTCCCCTTACCTTTCCTTTATTTGGTAGCCAAAGAACAATCCTCTTCATCATCATGATTTGATGAAGATCCATCTCTGGTGTTCCACCTGAACTCCTCCTACACCAAACCCGACCATAGTCGTTTCAAGTCTGGCAATTTTTCCCTTCCATTGATAGAGTCTTGATAACTGTGCCAACTCTTGGGAAGTCCTAGGAGAGACAAACTCACCAAATCATCATTAACGACTATTATTCCCACACTCCCTAGATCAGCTCGACATTGGACAAACTTCGTGAGATATTTTGGAATGGAGTCGCCCTTGTCCATCTTGATCTTCCTGAGTTTATCTTTGAGCGCCAATTTCCTATGGTCGTTGTTGTTTTGGAATAGATTCATCAAAGTCTTCCACATTGCATATGGTGTGACTTTCCCATGGAGGCTTGAGACAATGTGGTCTCGTACTCCCTCCAACAAAATCCTCCTCACCTTTTCCACTTTCTTTTTCCATGCATCAAGATTTGCATTGTCTGCAACATCTGGCTTAGGAACATCTTTGTCAATGAATTCCTTCAAGCCATTGTCTTCGAGTACTGCCTCCATCCCGTCCTTCCAAGAAATTTAGTTCGAGCTTATCTCGAGTGCATACTCCAACCTCAACCCATTGAAATCCATTTCGATCTTGAATCAACTACAACACCAAGAAAGTCTTTCTGCAATTTTGAATTCTATCAAATCACAAACTCATCTTCTGCAATATCCTGTTCTCTGATACCATGTAGAAATTTCAATACAAATTATGTATTTCCTAGATTCTCCTGATATAACAATTATATGCCACTGTTAAATACAAAATCTCTTCTACAAATATTCTTGCGGAATTGAAAACACGATCGCCAATTGAAATATCAAGAAGAAAGATCAATCACACATAACATAGATGTTTTTACCGGGAAAGCATAAAGCTAAAAACCCCACTATCATATATTTTGTATATCATGGATCATGAAACAATCTAATACAAAAACTTTGATCCAATAGCTCTCAGTACAATACAATTGTCTCACACTGTCATGCTCAAATCAACAAACACATGTGCCAATTCTTTACCTCCAGATAGCATGCCTCCTCTGCGCAATCCCTGCAATGGAAAACCTGCAAATGATTTGAATTCCTCTTTCCTAGGCTACATATTTCTCATGGGCACATCCATTGTGTGTGCGATTGAATGAGTGCACTTCACTCAAATCAGAACTGATAGCCAGACAATCCCTTTCAACTGTTATCTCAATTGGGTCTCCACTAGATCTGACATGCATGTAGTTAACAGTGGTAAATCTTCAGTTGCATGTGAGATCACTGATTGTGAATTAATTAATAATTAATTCACTAAACTCTCACTAGTGTAAGTTTAGTTACAACTAGTACAACTGATCTTAACTCACTTAACTGAGTTAAACTACTTCACAACTCACATAACTACACTTATAACTCTGTTACAACTTCAAGTCACTTAGTTACAACTTATTTGACTTCCATGTCCCACCAGTCAACCTTTGAACTCAAATTTTCTATAGCTAATTGATTTGTCATTTCGATTAACTATTTCAAGTAATTATGACATAATAGATTAATATTTATTGTCCAATTTATTTAAGGGAAAAATAAATTAGACACACATTTCTTGTTTACTTTTCAACAACCTGCGTGCAAGTGATCCAGTTAAAGTACATGGTTATTTGTTCAATTTTGGATTTTTATGACGATGTTGATGGGTTGTGATTTATTGTCATTTGATATATATGTATTGACAGATTATATTGACGAGTTTACATGAGTGTGCAGAACATGTGTTAAATTTTGGATTCTGATGGAATCAATGGACTTCCTTGGGCACCGGATTGAGTTAGGGAGTGGATTGTGTTTTGTTTGAGTATTTCATTTTATGCATATGTGTCATATGATTGATTTAGTATGGTTATGTATATGGATCATTGACAATGTTTTGTCAATGGATGCAGACCGACGATGCTTCCTAATCTGACTAACATAAGGAGTAAAGGGGACATGCATAGAAACCTGATATTGAGGGAGAGGTGTGGTAGCATCCCTGTCATAGCCTACTAGCACTCCCACTATGGCTCGAATTGTAGGTTAACGATTACCTAGTTCGAGAGGTCCACAATGTCGTGAGGGAAGACTGAGACAGTCACTCATGAATATTCTAAGGGGTGCGTAATAAGACAGAGTCTTTATTCCTTAGAAGCCCATATTCTCTCTCAAGGTCACCTAAATGAAGCGTTGACTCCAAGGGTTTGACAACTACCAAAACTAGCAGAATGCGAGTGACACCCTTGGAGCATAGAGGTGCGTTTTGAATGACACGCCACGTAAATAAAATTTGAGTCAATGAATCTAGGTGGCCTAAAAAACCTTGAAAGAATAATTATAAACCTTGAAAATCTTTAGGCCTTTATGGATTTAAATAATTAATTAAAGAATGAATTTATTAATTAAAAATCCCAATAAAAGTCTAAGCCTATCCAAAAAAAATGGGCCTAAGTCTAAGTTTTTGTAAGGAGATTAAACTAAATTATTAATTAAATAAAAAGGGGAATGAAGTAAATCAATTTAAGAATTAAAAAAAAAAGTGAGATAAGTCTAAAGATTGATATAATACAAATCTGTGCAAAAAAAATGTACCAAATTGGAATTTAAGATAAGAAAGGAATAAAGCATGAGAGAATAAGTGTACATATATAATGGTATCTAGAGTTTAGCTACCACTAGTCTAACTAGAGCAAGACTCATATTTTAACTCTAACTAAGATTTAGTAAGTATTCAGTCATTAAATGAGAATATGAGAAATGAAGAGATAACTATGAGTGATTTAAGGAGCACAATTGAGAAATGTGAGGGAAATTGACTTTTAATTAAAATAAAATATGTAATTACTTATGCATGTGGGGATGTGTAAGTGAGAAAATTCCTATAAAGAAAATAGTATAGATGGGGATCACACTGGTTATGGGTAAAGTTATGCTATCAAAATCATTTTGACTGGTTTTACTTGTGAGAGTTGGGATACTAATCTTGAGACAAAGTGGTCGCTTTACCTTGCGAGGCAAGCTTGGGGCTAGAGTAATTCTAGTTTTTGTGTGTGTGGCCCCTTTGCGGATCGAATGGATAAGGGGGAAAGAAGAGTACCCCTAGCATTGGATGGGAGGTACCAGTGAAGTCTCAGCGATTAACAAGCGGGAGAATGTATGGATCACCATTTGCCGAAAAACATCTCCAAGACTGGCTTCGTCGGTGATACTATTCTCATTTGAAATTTGAATTGTAATAAGATTTGATTATATATATCTAATTCTATTTTATTTTTCACCTCTATTGTAATAAAAAATATGATTTCACAATCTTTGCAATTTCCATGATGGTTGTATTATAGAATAATTTTTTATTAAGATTAAATTTTTAAAATATATATATTTTTTTTTCTAGAATATCTTATTTCGCTATCTCCATTTACCAATCCATAGGCTTTTTGCTTAGATTTATGTCTAATGATTTTAACCAAAACACAATGAATGTAAGTCAGGGCATCCGCTAGAGATTTGTATGTTCTTTTGGAAAATTCGATTTAGAACTCTGCTTGATATGCCTTTTGTTGGAGAACAACTTAAATGCTTAATCGATTACGATATTTCTTACTAGTAATTTATTTGTAATCGAGTTTAAATTTTGTAAATTGAACGTTGTTAAAGAATTAGATTTTGATGAATGGAATGTTCTATTTCCATGTGTATATACATGTATTTGTGTAATTATATTCCTATTGGGTACCTTCCCTCTTGCATGCAAGATTTGTAATAAGGAGGCTCTGATTTTTAATCCCCCTTTACCTAATTCTGCTAGTAGATAAATCCTTGTTGCGATGTCTATCAGGTTATCTCCTGTTGTAAAGTTTCTTTTTAAAAACAAAAAGAAGATTCCCTCTAATTTATCTTCCATACTTAGGATTAACTCTTGGTTGACGTCTTAAATCTTTTGGAATTCCTAAATAGGTGTTTAACTGTTTATTTAATATATATAGAATTTTGCAATTTATAATAAGTCCTCGTAAACTGAAATTTACTTGTTAATGCAATTAGAAGGCGCCCTTATTTATTAAATCCGATTGGGAAGGGAAGGGATATAACTGTGAGAAAGAATAATAATAATATTTACGGGAGTACGGATTCCTGTCAGTCTCAATTTTTCTCAACCGATGGTGGATGTCTGACAAACTAACTGAATCAACAGTCTCGGAAAGGAGTCCTTGTTTAATTATGTATTAATGTATATAGATCAAAACTCTTGAAGGAACTCTTATAGGACAATAAAGAGTTGGGTAAAGTTGTTGGAATTCTATTAATTCATAGAACGACGTAATTGTTGAACCAAAGGATTAATTCTATCAGTGACTACTTTTTAGACACTTAAGTTTATTATATATGAAATGTTGCTAAAAATCCAGTAGACAGAAATTATTTAATATTGAAATATTATTTAAATTATTGGAATTAAACGATACATATTGAGTAAGAATTCTACAGCTTGAGATGTTAACCATTTAAAATTGATATAATATAAATGATTTAAAGTTACTAATTGGAGGCTTTCATTATTCTTGTCAATTATAATAAGGAGGTATTAAATTATATTAGAACTTTTAGATAGCTCTAAATTTAAGATTGAAATTAGTTTGTAAACATCAGTGCATATTCCTAAATGGTAGATTGAGTGATGCTATCTCCTTCGATGGAAGTTATTATTTAGGCTATTGATTAAGTAAATTGTAAATTTTAAAGAATTCCTCTTTCAAGGATTAAACTTCTTCTTGGAGAGCGTTAGGAAACCTTGTAGATGTAATTAGATGTTACTCTTTTAGATAGAGGTACATCAAATTTATGTATTCATCATTTGTATTATGATTATTGTTGTGATTGTTAAATTGAATCTATTAAGTAGATTTAGACTTGTGGTTAGAAATTAAATTTCGCAAGTTAAATACCATGTTAAGTTAAAATGTACATTGGTAATATCATAACCACAATAGTGAGAGTTCTTTAGAATAGTGTGATATCTATACAGAATGTTTAACAATTAAAGAAAAAAAAATTGTTTGCATTATAAATTATGGTCTTTATTCATATGATTAGATTTATTAAAATGCAATTCAAGATTGGTTAACATGAAGTGGATTCTACACAATGTCATAAGATGTTCTTAATACAAGAATTTTTCACTTAAATGATTGTTTAATTCATAGTAGACTACCTTGTGCTTCATGAATTTATAACGAGCATTGTTGTTGTCCTTGTCATGAAAACTTAGTATAGGATGGGGTTAATGGGATTTAGATACCTCCTCGTTCCTCAGAACAATCGCCCGTCATGAGACCTTAAGTGGTCAAAATCAATTGGATGAATCCTAGACTTGAGCGTTGCTTATGTGTGTTGGAGGTCCTAACCATGTAGGATAGGCTGGGAAGTTAGCTTCCTTATGCTATCTTTATAAGATATGATTGATAGAATAATAGTGATGTTGCTTTTAGTTGATTGTGATGAAATTGATTTTGTAGTTATTAATAAAAGTTGTGACGCATGACACTTATCAAATGTTAAAAAAAAAAAAAATGCTTACCTCTTTGAACTTACTTGTTGTCGTAACGAAGGGGACATTACATCATTCCATAATATACTAGTATCATCAACATGTATCAATAGTAAAGAATAATAAGATTTAGTGATGAACTTAATGAAAATATATAAATGAGATTGGTGATTTACCTCACCAAGAACAATCGTGGAGTTATCATGGATATTAGATATGGTTAGGGAATCAAGAGTGAACTCCACTCTTTTTCCTCTACCAAAATGCATTATTTGATAAAAAGAGAGTAGATTTACAGTGAGTTTTGGAACATGCAAGACATTCTCAAAACTTCCATGTTCTAGTTCTACTCTCCCTTGACCAATGAAATAAACTGGGGTATCATCTTCCATGAAGATGGGAGGACCTGTGCACGCAAACATAAAAGATAAAACATTTTATGTTGCTTTTGTATGATGGGATGCACATACATCTAAGATCCATGCACCAAGAGAAGGTTTAATGGAAATTAGTGCACAAGATTTACCTCATTTTTTTTGTGCTTGATCTTCTAACTTATTCTTGGCAACTTCAGTAATGTGATCCCAAAGGTTGTTCTTCTGAAGTATCTTCTCCTTCAGATCAATATGCTTATGCATGCATGTTGATTCAGGATGATAGTCGTGGTTGCAGTAACTACATTTGGTCTTCCCTTTCTTTCCTTTTCCACCTTTGGATCCTAAGGAATCAACAAAGGGTTTGGACTACCCTTCCTTCTTTGGCTCTGGATGTGCATTTCCCTTATTTTTTTGCTTGGACTTTGAATTGGAAGTGTTGTTGTTTTCATGCATAGCAAGTGCATGTGCATTGGGTCCCTTGATTATCCCCATCTTGATGAGGTTATCTTTCTCATGCGTTAGGGCTTCAATAAAATGATCCAATTTCGACACTTTCTAGGTTTCTTCTGAAGTGAACCTATTTGTATGGAATGATGAGACAAAAACAACATAATCTAGACCAAGTTTTTCTAGAATAGAAAGGATCAACTGATTTTCTTGATTTTATTTGTTTATACCACATCCATTTAGATGAAGAAGGATGGAATTGAACTTCATAAAGAAGTCCCAGATGTTATCAAAATTCCTATGATCTAAGGAATACAACTCCACCTTAAGCTCATGGTCTCTCATTTCATCATGTTTTCCAAAGAGATCCTCCAACTTTGTCAAAATATCATCTGGTGTGGTAGTAGATTCAATGTGAAATATAAGATCAGGGGATATACATATGAAGATGAGGTTGTAGACCTCATCCATGTGGTTGAGATACACATTTTTCTCTATATAATATGTTCTATCCACCTCTTTAGCCATTTTAATCCAGTATAAGCCTCTACAACTGAGCTGATGTAGATTTTTTAGCTTCCACTCGAAGTATTTATGAGGTGTGAGAAGTATTTCTAGTGAGTACTCTATCATTTTTTACTGCATCTTCCTCTTGAACCTGAAAATACAAATTCTTATGTGCATTCTCCTATAAATCAAGGCTTTGATGCCATGTGAGGTTTTCACAGTGAACCTAGCTAGTAGAAAAATTACACAAAGCTTACAAGAGAGAGATGAGAAGAGAGAAAAGCTTGAGAGAACGAATTCAAATTGTGTTAAATGAATAAGTAAATGGTAAAATAGACACGATATACTCTACATGTATAAGTGAATGTGCCAATGTAGTGATCTAAAGATATCTAGAAACTCACTTACATAAATGAAAGTAATCTTCCACCTAGTCCTAGTTAACTAGTCCATTCAATCATCGATTAACTAAGTCACTTGTAGAAGTGAGAGAAACACATGAAATAACAAGATATCATCCCTCTTGGCCACTTGCATGAGATATTCACCCTCCTATAAGGGAAACCATGGTGAACATGAAACAAACAAATTTTCCATACATGAGTAGCCTCCACTAGTCTAACTGACGTGTAATTGAATCTTAATTAAAGAGGGAAGGAACCCTATTTTGTAGGATGCAACCTATTTTGTAGAGGAACATTCTGAAGAGATAATATTCCCATCTATGAAAGAACCCTCAACATTGACCTAAAAACCTTAGGAAAATAATTTCCTAGATGTATGTGTCATATCTCCAACACCCCCTCTAAACACTATTAGGGTGTACATTATGAATAAGTATCAACAACCAAGGCCATGCCATGTATCCATCGTACAATGCATCTAAGAATGAAAGACTAAAAAAATAGAGGAAAGAGAGAAAAACTCATGGGATAAACAACCCCTTAAAGTACAATGCAACAAAAATGAAGAAGGAACAAAAGTAGTTACTAAGCAACTATGTCCTTCACTCCAAGACAATTGCGCAAAAGGTGGAGCTTCGTTTCTATAAATTTCTAGGTGAAGATATTTGCAATATGTACAATGGATGGACAATACTCAAAATTGATGATCCTATAATGTACCAACTCTCTGATGTAATGCATATGGATCTGAATGTGTTTGGTGTGTTGTCGATGCATTGGATCTTTGCAAAACTTGAGAGTACTCTGATTGTCAAACGAGATGAAACTTGGATAGTAGAATTGGATGTCTATATCAGTGACGAAGTTCTAAATCCAAATTGAATGAATAGTGATGTTGACTACTCCTCTGTACTCGACCTCTGCTGATGATATAACAATAATTGACTACTTTTTTCTCGACCAACATATAGGACCGGAACCCAAACTACACACGTAGTCAAACGCGGAATCATGATATGTGCTATCACCAACACAATAAAAATCGATGAATCTCATGAGATCCAATGCACAATCTGTTCCATAGTGGATCCCATAACCATTGGTGCCTTGGAAATATCTAAGGATGTGCTTGGAAGCCTTCTAGTGTAGCTCATGTGACTCTTGCATGTACCTAGAAACTACCCCTACTACATATGAGGGATACAACTAGGTGTGGGTGAGATATATAAGGATCCACATAAGTTCTAGATATAAGGTGTTGTCCACCACTGGTGTATCCCTACCATCCTCAAGATGTACCCTAGACATAAAGGGCTTGGTGTTGACTTGCAGTCAGTCATGTCAAATATAACCAATAGATACATGACATAGTTAGTTTGATATAGATTCATGCTTGAAGCATCCTAACTGATCTCGAGAACAAGGAAATAGTTCATTGGACCCATGTCTATCATAGAGAACCTACTATGTGAAATGGATTTGAATGTAGCAATTGTTGAGGTTGAACTTCTTGTGATCAGGAGGTCATCAACATAGAGAACCAAGATCAACAAGGAGTATGAGGTTCTCGACATGTAGACGTTTGGATGTGATATGCATCTAAAAAAATGCTAATAAATAAAGCATGCATCCATCTTTTCATATCATTCCCTAGGCATGTTCTTGAGGCCATAGATTCATATCATTCCCTAGGCATGTTCTTCAGGCCATATAGTGGCATTTTTAGTCAACATACTAAGGATGAGTTCTATATGAACCCATGGGGATGCTCCATGTAAATATCCTCTAAGATATCCTTGTGAAGAAAGGAATTATTCATGTCCATATGGTGAACTTCCCACCCCCTGGCTACTACAATGATAAGGGACAATTAGATGGAGTTCATATTTGATACGAGAGAAAATGTATCATCATAATAGTATATCCTGTGGATCTATTCAAAACCTTTGGAAAATGGTCTTTCCTTGTACATACTCACACTTCTGTATGCTCCCTTATTGGCCCTATAGATCCATATGCATTTGAAAATATTCCCTTCTGAAGGAAGTGGAACCATATCCTAAGTTTGGTTCTTGAGGAGAGAGTTTTACTCTTGCATAGTGGATTCTCGAAAGGGATTCCTTGTAGCCTCTACAAAGGTCTACGGGTTTGAATCTAGAACCATGTAGAAATGCATGGGAATCACTGACTTAGTAGCTGAAATTGCATGAGGAAGATCGTAAAACTAAGACCTCACCATCCTATGATCTTCTAGATCCCCAAGAAGATCTCCTGCTACATGTAGGGTGGACAATGCTTACTTGGGAATCTATGGTGGATCATCACCTACATGCTCATCGTTTTCCAAATAATATTCATAGCTCATACATGAAACATGATATGAATGAGTGGACTCATCATCACAAATGTCTAGTGCAGGACGAATTACCAAGGTTTCTTCATGTGGCTCCAATGGTGCATGCAAGGGACTCTCCTTAAATTTAAAACTAGTCTCAATGATGAGCCTATTCATAGACGTATCAAGTAACCTTGAACCCTTCACACCATATGAATATTCCATGAATATGCATGCAATTATTTGTGGATCTAATTCTTCCCTCTTTTAAGAGGGTACACGGGCCCATGCACATGATCCAAATATTCCGAAGTGGGTGACTTCCGTTTTTTTTCCACTCCATGCCTCAAAGAGAGTTTAGTCCTTGACATATATATGAGAAGACATATTCTGAATTTGGTTAGTGTAGTTAAGTTCCTCAACCCAAATATTGTGTGGAAGATATATTTCATGCAACATGCAAGTGGCCATCTCCTTGAGGGATCTATTATTCCGCTCAACTACAAAGTTCTATTATGGAGTCTAAGGTAATGTGTGTTGCAACTGTATACCTTCCTTTGAGAAACTATACTATACTTATTGGTTCACATATTCCCCCCCATTGTATGCACAAAGTATTTTGATCTTTCTTCTGGACTAATTCTTTGCATGTTCTTTGAAGTCTTTGAGATTCTTAAAAACTTTTGACTTCTACTTGATAAAATACACCTAAGTGTATCATGAGAAATAATCAATAAATGTAAGAATATACCTTGCTTTGATCATGGATGAATGAGAAAAGGGTCCTATTATATCACTGTGGATGAGATCCAAATGAGAGGATGCCCTCTATTCCTTCTCTTTCTCAAACTTCCCTTGAGGATATTTTCCAAGAACACATCGTTGAAAAAATCCTTTGGAAAAGTGTATGTTGGGAAAGCCATTGACCATTTCCTATTTTCATAGTTGGTGAATGTATTTGAAGTTTAGATGGATGAATATATTGTGCCATAATCTATTATTATCATCAGCATGTGTCACTAGTAAAGAAGAATCATATTTATCAATGAAATTACTGAAAGTATACAAATGAAATTAGTGATTTACCTCACCAACATCAATCATGGAGTTATCATGCATATCTAATATGGTTACAGAATCAAGTGTGAACTCCACCATTTTTTCTGTACCATGATGTATTATTTGATAAACAAAGATAATATTGATGGAGAGTTTTGGAACATGAAAGACATTCTCAAAACATAGAGAAGTGATGCAAGACGTAGATCTAAGAATTTTTTAGGACCCTTCTCAACCATTCGATCAAGTTTAGTGGGAGGATAGAGTAAGAAAATTGTTACACACCAAAATGTCACACTTAAGTGTCACACCTATTTACGCTTAAGTGTTTCAAGTTTCGTAAAGTGTCATATGAACCTTACTAAATGTCGCATGCACTTTTTCAAAGTGTTGTATTCATCTTACCAGGTGTCACATGCACTTTACTAAGTGTCACAACACCTTGATGTTGATTATGGTTGGTTGTCATTGATGTCAACCCTTGAAGAAAGACCCATAGCACAAAGGTTTGGGTAATGAACCCAATAGTGTTTTATGTAAATATGACTCATTATTGTTTTGTCATGGTTGATAAGAAGTAAATATGGATGAAATCCAAAGTGGTCCCCTTATGGTGAAATCCCTCACGGGAAGACGCTTTGTGGAGTAAGAGAACCCATGCTTAATTGTGGAATAATGAGATGAAGGAAAGTGAATTTGTTAGGGAAACTATCCTATATGGATAGTTCTTGTCATGTCATTTCTGGTGGTATGTGGAATGTCACATAATTCCTCACGGTTAGAGAGTTATGGCAATCAGAAGTTGGAGACCCCAGGTTTGGGTAATGGACCCAAGTTTGTTTGATGGGTAACGGTATGAGTTATGATATATTTCCAGATAATACTATTATATATGGATAGTACATGTCATTCCATTTTTAGTGGTATGTAGAACATCACATAACTCCTCACGGTTTGAGATTTATGGCCTTACAAAGTTGGAGGACCCTCATATGTCATCTAGAAGCCCAAAAAGGTCAAAGTAATCAAAATGGTTTAAGAGATTTTAAAAAGTAAATAATAAAGTGAAGTGATGAGTGTATTATAATTCAAAGTGAATACAAAATAAATTATTTCAATAATAATTTTAATGGAGAAATTAGAAGTGGACCCAACCCTAAAATAAGGAAAGTGG
>ML780040.1:1605273-1616576 GCA_009831015.1 Picea engelmannii | reverse complement strand
CTCAGTAATCCCATTTGATCAAGTTTAGTGGGAGGATAGAGTAAGAAAATTGTTACACACCAAAATGTCACACTTAAGTGTCACACCTATTTACGCCTAAGTGTTTCAAGTTTCGTAAAGTGTCATATGAACCTTACTAAATGTCACATTCACTTTTTCAAAGTGTTGTATTCACCTTACCACGTGTCACATGCACTTTACTAAGTGTCACAACACCTTGACACCATGAAACAACAGTTTTCACAATACCTAGTCAGTTTGGAGGAGAAATATATCATATGAAGGTCAAAATACTATGTTCACATGAATGATTCATTATTATTCATAAAAACAAAATTAATTTAGTGTGAGAATCCACCTCACATTTAGTTTCCTAATATCAAGGAGAAGTTGAGAATATCATGGATGATTGAGATATTTTCTCAAATCAAAATCCTAATTTGGTGGATCTTGATATATATTTCCTCCTTAAAATCCTTGAGAGATATTTTCTCCCTAAAATCCTTGAGAGATATTTTCTACCTAAAAATATTGGAGATCCGAATTTAGTGGATCTAGTGAGTGATATTTTCCATGGTGGTTAAGCCTCCATATCCTATATAATGATGGATTTCCATGGTGAAGGAGGGAAGTTTTGATGTATCAAACCTTTGATCCCGGTGAAGTAATCAATAACAACATCATTATTTTGATCTTATGTTGTTCATGCAAAGGGTTGGATGAGGAGGACCTAAAGGAGCTATTGAATCTTCAATCTCAGATTGTAAGTACTTTCTTTTGGTTCTCAAATTAATATACTTTGCCTATTTCCTTCGAGTATGTGTATTCTTTCATCTCCTTGTCTATTTTGTTAAAATATTCATAGGTAGATCTATTTAGTTGATTATATATATTAGAAGGAAGGTATCTTTGTTACTCTTTGCAAGATTGAATATCTTATTAATCAAGCTCAAGATTTGGAGCATCAAAGGACAATCACCGAAATAAGGTATGGCACACTTCTCTTCTCCTCATTTAATTAACGAAATTAGATCTGAAAGGAATATAACAACCATTTTTACTTTTTGGTCTTGTTAATAGGAGTCTAATAATCTAAGGGCAATTTCACATGTCCGCAGGGGAGATACTCTGTAGAAGATAGTTCATAATCTTTGTAAAAATCATTAAAAAATGAAATATAACCCTCTCCAATTGAATCAAGTCCCACTTTGGATCACATACTTGAACCTTCTTTCCCTTCGCCTAGTGAAAATGTTCCCATTAGTAATGAGACACCTAAACGAGGAAAGAAGAAGAGTTGTTGAACGAAATGACGCTTGGGGGAAAGTCTCCAACATCTGGGCATCATGTTGGAGTGAAGCCACCAGATTCTATCATGTTATCTAAGGGAAAAACACTTGTAGAGAGACACATTGCTAGGACTGATCCTCACTTGGGGATTGTTATGATCGTAATGTAGTAGTAGTTTCTAGAACGATCTTAGTCTTTGTTCTTTCTTGTGTTGGTAAAAAAATGAGAATATGTTATCTAGCTCAGTCTTTTTTCTTTCTCATGTTCATTAATACATGAGAATAGGTTATTGAGGACAATTTTATCTATTCTTCAGATTCATAAAACCTATACAAAAAACTAACTCTTTGGAGTTTCTTTTAAGATATTTACAGACTCCATAAAAATGAAAAGATTTCCAAGTGGGATTGCTTCCTTTCACACTCGTTAAAAGGTTTGAAAGGGAATATTTCAAGTGGTAGTTTACCTATTTTTTAGCCTCGAGAGACTAATTAAAAAAAAGGACTACTCTAATCAAGCATGATTAAAGAAGTTCTCCCATGTATTGTTTTAAAAATTTTTTGGGATTGGGAGACTAAATTTACAAAAACGTCATCCATGGAGTCGTCTTTAGGTTATTTTCAGACTCTAAATGTGAAAAACCATCGCGTTTACCTTATTTGGGCTCATAAAACTATGCATCAAACAACCTATTGATTCCAATCTAAAGGACCCATACCCTTACTTGCTCAGATTCGTTAAACATGTGAAGAGGAACTTACCAAAGGCGTCTTATACCGAGTACTGATTATCCTCCTTGAGTTCGTTTAAAAAGAAATAGGTATTCATCTATCTGGATGGGGGAAAATATTAAAGGAAGTGGGTTAATCTTTTGGAATCCTTTATGGAATTTATTGTCACCCTTGAACATGGCACCTATTTGATTCTCATCTACAAGTTGGGTAATCTTCTTGTCTCTGAGTCATACCAATTTATATGTTTCGTCATACTTTTTTGTTCCAGTCCAAGAGTTCTCTTATTTTACATAACATTATGTTCTTGGTACTCATTGATTCAATGCTCCCAAGTTAGTTGTTGTGCTTCATAATGTTCAAGGGAAGTTTCACTTCAAACCATCCATCTGCAGTATTACCAATTCTTGTTTCCCATGTCCGTCCATACTCGTTTGATACACCATATCGCATCACTTTAATCTATTTGTTTCATGTTGATGATGGGGGATACATCAAGGACCTCCTTCGACGCATCTTTTCCTGTCGAATTCAACAAATTATCCGAGAATTAGACTTAGAAACTAATTAGTACCTTGGGACCTACATGCCTCAATGGCATGACTCCTGACTTCAGACAATAGGTTTACATCATTGAAATCTGATCGGATGATTCCACGAATGTTCGAAATCAACTCATTTATTCACATTCATTGGAATGCACTAGGGTACCTTGGGAGTCATTTTCATCATTGGTTATTTCCCTCACACTTGTTAACAATATAAATCAATGTTCGGTAATCAAGTGGTTTCTACCATGTTTGACATCAAATCATCTATTCACATGGTTATATTCGTACCACATTGAGATCGGGATGAAGACCCTAGGTTGGGAGCTCACTCCATTATGTGCTTTTCATAGGCTACAATAGATATCATTTGAGAATGTAAAATATTTCAATACAATCACCGTGTTGGAAATCTTACTGATAGTATATACTATCACATAGATCCACTTTGTATTGTTCCATGTCTATGTTTTATCATCTCATATCTCCAATATGTATTTTTTGTGGGTACGATTAGTTCATGTCATGGAGGTATGATGTTTGGGTTGTGGCGATGTTGGGTTGCACCGGTTGTGGTGTAGAATAAATGGAAGAGGAATGGGGGAAATAGTTTTGGAATCCATGGGAGATACCAGATATGGGGGGGTGAGGGGTGTGTGAAGAAGCATGTGATTGATCTAGTTGCAAGAGTTTGAAAGAAGAGTCTATAATTGTATCTACTCTAGCGAGGATATCTTGGGATTTTTTAGGGGTTTTTATAGGTTCAGATGGACCTGAAACCCTTGGTGGTGTGATGTAATCGTCTGATAAATGGATCTGATGGGTTTCCATGCACATGACGTCTTCACAGGGTACAAGAGGTAGATGCTGGTAATCGATACCAAGTTTAGGTTCTCTGACAGAGTTTACTTGAAGGAGGAGGGGACCGAAAGAGGTGGATTTGCAGGGAGTACAAAACCCTCATGAAATTTATCTCCTTCTAGGTGTTCAAGCAAGGGGGTAACAAAACTTTCATCCTCGGAGTGGTTTTCCTCTCGAAGGTGATCTTCGGGTGAATTGGGAGGTAAAAGTTCATAATTTAGTGGAGGAAAACCTAGCATCCTCTGATACCTATGCAAGTTTGGATTGGCCAAGATTGAGATATGACAATGATAATCCTAAATCCAACTAAATAAAAGAAGAATCACGTGCTAAAAAAATCTAGAAATCTAACAAACAAACCAAAGCTTCTCGCCATGAGTTCACTAGTTAGTGATGAAATCCAACATTGTGGGAATATGTGATAAGTGACGGGGATAAGCGGGTGGATTAGTTACATTGGAGGCCTTCTTAACAAACTTACACCTTGGTGCAAGCTTCCCGACAGTCTATCCGTGGGTCTCCTTCCAAGGAGCCCAAGTGAGTTTGACCAATGTCTGATCCAGGTACAACGAAGATTACCCTTCGACATCACCTTGTGTAAGAGCCCTAAATATTATGGAAACTAAGGTCACCATATCGCAGTCAGCCTCCGGGTGGGTACAGTTGATGGTCGGGTCTGACAATATGGGAAGGAATATCAAGTCTAAAATTCCTCAAGAGGACTGAGAAAAAAAGGACCATTAAAACATTCATAGGACCTCGAACAGATTCAAGATTCATGAAGTTCCAGGACCAAATGGAAAAAACCGATTATCAAGAAGAATCTCAATATACTATCATTCCTCTACATTTGGTTAATACTTAGAGGGGTAATATAAGTTTCCCAACCGCATGAACCCTTGTGTGTAACCCCTGTGTGAGAGGGGGGTCCCAGGTATGCCTATACAAAATTTGGATTTAAGCACTCTTTAATATTCTATGATTTGTTTTCGTGGTCTTGGACAATTTACTCACTAATCTTAGTCCAAATACCCTATACCTAGACTATTGTTGGTGTTCTTAGAAAAGAAAAGGTCTAGTTAATTTTATTAACGCGTGTTCATTTTTAAGTCTTTTCTTTAGTCAAAAGGTTCGTGGAAGTGAAACTTATGATATGAAAAGACTCGACTCCAAAAGGATGCAAATGGATGTAATTTGAACAGCTTTCCTTTCGATGACTCCTATTTATGAGAGGGACAAAAGTATCTTGATTTTTTCTTTTTATAAAATAAAACACCCTAATGCATACTGATTTCTATGTATTCTTGCAAATGAGACAAAAGGACAATTTTTTCAACCAAACTCACAGAATAATTTACGAAATTTCCAACCAAGCATAAATTGTTTCAATGATATTTTAAATCACTCCAAATGAAATTATTTTTGTTTCTTTTATTTTTTCAAATGACATGAAAATGAAACAAAAAAAATTCTTCAGCCTTTGCTTTCAATTAACCATGTTCAAAAATGAATTCAAAAGATGGAAGAAAAAAAACCAAGCATGCAAATTTAAAGCACACCAAAAGATTTTAAGTCTAAACGACAGTTTGAAAAGTTCTCAAATGATTTGGGAAATGACAAACATTCAAACTAATGAAAGATAGACTTATGAAAGTACCTCTTAATATTAACTAGCTCTTCCTTTATGAAAGAAACATACTTTAGCAATTATAAAAACATTCCTTCATATTCATCTATGGTCATACTCCCAAGCGTGAGTTCAAAGAACTCCTTCATTTTATTTTCATAGTATCTCTTAGTCAAGTATTTATTTTAAAAATACCCCTTGAATTCCTTCCAAGTAACATTTTTCTCATTTATGTGTTGCACCTGCATAAATTGGTCCCACCACATGGATTCCTTTCCCTTGAGCTGATAGATGGAACTTCTTCCTTCTGCGTGTGAAGAGTAATTATGTAATTGAAAATACTTTCTCATGGCTGACATCCATTTCTCTGCATCTTCATCCTTCTTGTTCTTACCATCAAATGTAGGAGGCTTGATTTTGTTCATTTCTCCTTGTATTTTATCCACCCCAGGCCTCCTCTTATGCTTCATGATAGGGGATGGACTTGAAATACTATGTTCTCTCCTAGTTGAATTCCTTGGGGAGTGATGGTGATGTATGCCGACACTTCTTGTTCTTCTCCTCTCATCATGAGACCTATGACTTCCTGATTTTCTTGAGCCATTCTCCTTATCCATCTTCTTTTATATTATGTCCAATATTCTCAGTAACTTTATGTTGAAGTCCTCCTACTGCTCCTTGGATTTCATAAGCCTCTCATTATCATATTTATAACTTTGGACATCCTTTTGAAAAATTTTAATTGTCTCTACCAAGTTCATGCTTTCTTCTTTTCCTTCTCCAAGCCCATCTGAGTTTGTACCTTCAGTACCCATATTGACATACATCCGTTTGATCTCATCATCCTAGATGTAAGCCCCATGTGTATCTTCCATACCTTTGAACTATGTGTTAATCCTATTTTGATCTAATTGCTTTTAACTCTACAAAATGTGTATATAACAGAATCTATTAGGCTAATGAATTTATCAATTTCATGAAATTATGAACAATTCTGGTTCAATAATGCATCATAATTATTTCTTTTGATTTCTTGAAAAATTTGTTGCCCATATCAATTTTCTAGGTGAATAGTTATATTCTACTATCCAAGACGTTTCCAACTCCTGCTTCCATGCTCAATTCTGAGCCTTGAGCAGAACGTTATGGTTATTTAACAAAACTTGTCCATTTTGTGAGGGAAATCCTTGTACAAGTAATCTTCTTTGGGAGATGAATTAGCTCTTGGACCCATGATGAATCCTCTATTAATGTTCACATGCCCCTTTTATTTCCTTCAAATTTCATTCCATACAAATCATAAACCTGGAAGCTCCTTCTCTAATCCCTTTTCTATCTTAAAATCAATTTTCAGGCACTAGCCCCTTTACTTTGGCCCAAGACTCATGTGATCGTGGGATAGAAGCAATTTCTTACCTAAGTGGCTCTTATCTGGAGATTCGGGACTCCCGTGCTCTAGAAATTCGGACTTTATAGGTTTCTCACTTAATGCACTCCAAAATCCTTGAATGATCAATTGGCAAACTCCCAAACTAGCACTTCTTCGAAGCTTCGGTACTCTGGTGCTCTGAAACTTCGGGCTTCGGAAGATTTTACAACACAACACAACACTCCCCCCAAATGAAGAAGTGGTGAATCCACTGAACTGGTGCTTCTATGGGACTTTGTTACTCCAATGCTCCGGAGCTTCAGGCTTCGAAATATTTCTCAACACAACACCACAATTAACTCGACTGTCGAATTGGAGAACTACTCTAGCACTCTCTGGATCCAGATATTTAATCTTCGTAGGATCTTACAACACAACAATCCACTTCCTCGGAATGACGAAGTGAATTGGGAAACTCCAATGCACATTGCCTTCTGAATTTCTAAATGTCAGACTCCCTAAGAGTGAATATCCACAGTTCTCATGTCCCCATCAATGAACATCCTGGATTGACTCCGGGCTTTAGGAATTTTCACGCGAGCACAAATTTTATCCACATCCCTTTAGATTATCGAATTTATGAAGGTTAAAAAATATGTTGATACGTGTCCCTGACGATCAATGATCTATATTTACTCCGGATTTTGGGACTTTGGGAGATTTTCGTCCTAGAAACACAAGAACCCGTTTCTCACGGAGTGCCAAGCCTCCAAACGAACATGAGATATACGGATCACACTTTCATGTGCATAGATCTAATGGTTGGGATATGATATTATCCATAACACTTCTCCCCCTGGTATAGGCTTGATCCAATGGCTTAGATATGTCCTTGTCCAATCCAATAGCTATCACTTTTTCTTGTGATCTACAACATAGATTCAATCCAGGACTTTAGAGCTACGGGGATTTTTCCTCTTTCACAAAAAATTACTTAAAATATCCAAAGAGGTGAAGTCTGAGGGACTTTGAGGTTTAAAATATGTTCTTATTACCTTGATACGATGGTTGTGCGTGGTCTGGACATCTCCCAAACAGATCCAAGAATCCAGATCTAATCGTGCAACCCAAATCAATGGTTGTTGTGATTTATTTACTCAGTTGGCTTTCTCTAACCGCTACACTTCCTGATATTTTGAACATAATCCAAGTGTTCTCTCAGTTCCCTCCTGGCACCCATGGATGCACTGTAACTTAAATTTTCTATGAAATTTCTCTTCAATTTCAACTTGCTCGGCCCTTCTAGGCTCAATGTTGAAAAATGGAGCTCTGATACCATATTGTAGCATCCCCATTCACCCCAGTGTCGGGCTATGCCACGTGAACTAATTTTTGAATTGTATTCGAATTTAAAGGCATACAAATACTATGAAAATACATTGTTTTATAAAGAATAATAATGGACATACACATGCAACATACACAGGAAAAACCCATAAGACAAAATGCATAAATAAAGTCGCAACATGTGATTTAACAAACAACCGACAGTTATATTTGATAGAAATACCACCAATTGTGTGCAGACCTTCCATGTTGCTCCCATCCTTAGACCACACTACTGATAACTCTAAGTAGTGGGTTGCGCCCGAGCTGGGACTAAAATCCACCGGGTTAAAGGAATTCTTAACCAGGTTGATGTAGCTCAGACAACAGGAAACAATATCTCTCAGCTGCCAACTCAAACTTACAGCCTATAGTCCCTCATTCCCCACATTCATTTCCCACCCCAGTAAATGTGCCCCTTCTCTAATCAATAGTCCTTTGGATGCCCCATTTCCTTTCCAGGGCTTCAACAACAAGCCAAACAAGAAGTCTCAGATCCCTCTAGCTGCAGTTTGGCACCTTCGGAAAAAAAATTCCCAACAATTCTCTCACCCAGAGAGAATTGATCATAGTCCTCACAACCTGTCTCTTCAGTATTGTATGGGCTTGACAACCCGCTTCTTCAGTCCAACTCTTCAATTAACCAAGTATAGGAACATGTAAAATTATAGTAATGGTTCAGGTAAGGTACATGTACACTGCTCATGATAGAGAGGTACCATGGACATCTTAAATCCATGAAGGAAGGAATGGAGCTAATGATGGAATCCCCCCAAAAATGCACTAAGTCCAAGCTCTTTGTATGCATGTTCCCAACTTAACACTTGTTAGGTTGAGAGCTACTTTCGCCCACTTGTCCCCATCCTTAGAACTTAAGATAAAAATAATTATCCATACTTTAATTATTTTAAGGAATATTAGTATAATATTCCTTTTTGGTTCAAGATCCCTAGCGTATCCCCTTAAACTTAATGTTTATCCACCCTTCCCCTAACTAGTGGAGTATAGTCTCCCATACTATTTTACATGGTTGGTCTACAAGAAATGATGTGTTTTCCATTAATATTTACATGTGAATACATTTACATTTACATCACATATATACTTGTTCTTTCTGCATCCCTGCTCACCAACCTAAGTACAGTTGTATTTACATTTACAATTGGGGTTAGGCCTAGGGGTATTACAATGTCATCACAGAGGAAGGAGTGGTACTTGACCCTGACAAGATCAAATACATCATGGATTGGAACACACCAAGGGATGTCAATGATATCATATCCTTTATGGGCCTAGCAAGATACTATAGGAGGTTCATAAAGGGTTTTCCTAGATTGGTTGTCCAATAACCTCCCTATAGAAAAATGAATTTATATTTTTCTGGACCATGGAATGTGAGGAAATTTTTCACCAACTAAAACATATTTTAACCAATTCACCAATGTTAAAAATTGCAAACCCAAACAAATAATTTCTAGTGTGTAATAATTCTTGCAAAGAGGGACTCAGAGGAGTCCTCATGCAAGAAGGGTAGGTAATCTGATATGAATCTAGAAAATTTAATGAACATGAAATAAACTATGTGACAAATGAATTGGAACTGGATTCCATAGTACATGCACTAAAAATGTGGAGGCATTAACCCCTAGGAATAATATTTGTACTCATGATAGGCCATAGTGGATTGAGATACTTATTTGACTAGCCCAAATTTAATGATAGGAAAGCTAGGTGGATGACTCTCCTTAGTTTGACTAGCCGAAAATTAATCAAACATATTAAGGGAAAGGAAAACAAAGTGGTTAATTTCCTCAGTAGAAGTATGAAAGTGATTCACTTGGTAGTTGTCAGTACCTATAAATCAAAACTCATGGAGAGAGCCAAAAGTGCACAAGAGTTAGATGAGTTTTTCAAAACTGTGAAATCATACCTAGAACAAGATCCCACAGGGATGAAGTATGACGGATATCAATTGTTGAATGATGGCCTTCTAACTTACAAGCATAGGTTGTATATCTAAAATTTTGACAACTTGAAGAGGTTCATAATGGATGATCTCCATAAAAGACCATACACTAGTCACCCTAGTTACCAGAAAATGATCACAACAACCAGGAAACTATTTTATTGGCCAAAAATGAAAAAGGACATAGTTGACTACTTGGCTAAAATCTTAGAATGTAAGCAGGGTAAGGTGGATCACAAGCATCTAGCAGGGATTTTGTAGCCCCTACCAATTCCAGAGTGGAAATGGGAAACCATCTCTATGGATTTGATCACCGGATTGCCTAAATCAACCAAGCAGAATGGTGCCATTATGGTAGTTGTGGATAAGATGAGAAAGGATACACACTTTATTCCTGTAAATTCAACTTGCAAGGAAATTGACATTGCCAATATATTCATGAAATAAATATTTAGATTGCATGGAATTCCTAAGGAAATTGTATCAGACATAGACACAAAATTTACTTCAAATTTTTGGAAATCCTTGTTTTCTGGTTTTTAAACTAAATTACTATTTAGTACATCCTATCACCCTCAAAGGGATGGAAAAATAGAGAGGGTAAATCAATTATTAGAGGAAATGTTAAGGATGCATTTTATGCATCATCCCATGAGGTGGGAATACTGCCTCCCACTGGTAGAATTTTATTATAACAATGACTATCAAGAGACATTAAAGATGAGCCCTTTTGATATATATCTAAGAATCCTTCAAGATTGTTCTCGACCATTAGATAGATTTTAGTCATAGAATAGAGTAAGCATTACTAATACCAAGTGCAAGAAGTCATTGTTTCTTTATGACCTTTATGATAGGTAAATTTTCGAGAGTTATCGGTTTAGGAATGGTAAGGGTCACTAACTCATGAAATCTCGAAGTGGAGAAATCCCATTGTTGGGATAAATAGATGTTCTATTAATTCCCACATTAAATTATCAACTGGGGCTCATAATATTCGAGGTGCAGGTACATGAAACACAGGATCAGAGCCTAGTCTAACCTAATCTAAAGCCAACAAAAACATCTTCAAACCCACACTGCAAGAAATTAACACTAAGAATTCATCACTGGGACATAGGAATAACTTAGTGCTATAAAGTCTTAGATCACAGTCTTTCATGCACTCGGGGTGATGTTTGTGTGATTAATCATGAGTATCTAACTTAAGTTTTTTTTCTTCAACGATTATTTCCTATAGTGGATCCACACTTAAATGCAATAAAAGAAACAAGAAAATGGAAATGAATTCTAATTATAGAAAATAAACTAACAACTTGGGAAGAATTCCAACACGAGAAGGCCATATCTCGCGAATTAGACCTCTAATCTGTCTGTTAGTGTTTAAAGCTACAAGCTTGAAACAAGAAGCCAAACAAAAAGAAATACTAAAACAAAACTATGTGATCAACAATTTATTGCAAAGATCTATCCTAAAATGGGAAGATTAAATTCTATCCTACAAAATGATAACGAAATCATTCAT
>ML780040.1:1550415-1584191 GCA_009831015.1 Picea engelmannii | reverse complement strand
AAATCAAAGTAATGGATACCATTCCTTCATAATGGGGGAGGATCTATCAAGGTGCATATTGGTGGCCACCCAAATATTCCAACTATCTCATCTTGGCAGTTTTTGAGTTTGGCATCTTTTTCCTAGTTTGCAGGTCCTAAACTTACTGAGTCATTTTGAGGCCCTAAAAATTTTTTTTAGGGAAGACCATAGTCAAATTGTATATGGAGTCAGAGTTTGATGGAATAATATGTATTCCTCATATATACCTTTCAACTGGGCTATCGTTCACCTAAAAAGGAGATCGCATGCAAAAGTTATGACCCCGGGAAGTTGATGTACCAACTTACCCCAATGGGGCCCACATGACTCTTGGCACTTCATCTCATAGGGTTAGGTTTTTGGATGTTGTTGGCAGCAGGATGATTTGGAAATAAGGATGATCATGGGGAAAGAAAGCGTGCAGAAACGGAAGTAACAGCTGGAAGGAAACACAACACACGTGCATGCAAGAAAATGTGCACAAGGAAAGCGACAACTGGAAGCAGGAACAACACGTGCGCATGGGAGGAAGAGTTAATGTTGGTAGGGTTAGGGTTTTGGTAATATATTGTAAATGGATGAAGAACCCAAAATTTATAAATACAAATACGTAGGTATCATAAGCGTCCCTTTTTTGGTATGCATGATTGCTACATCATAGATATGTACGAGTCAATGTGAATTGTAATGTTTTTATGTACTATTTTGTAAGTTGTTGATCTAGAGGAGAGGAGAGAAGGAAGATCTGATGATTATATTGTAGGCTGAGGATCCTGGTGTGATCTAGTTCACCTCATATAGATCTTACCCATCTAAGGATAATTGTAAGCGTGTGGCGCTGGATACACATAACTTCCATAATAATAGAGCCAGGAGCCAAATCTTTGTGGACATAGCCCAAGAGGGGGTGAACCACGGTAATATATGTGTAATGTGATGAATGCATGCATGTATTTATCTTCTTTCAATAGTTAATTATTGCGATTAATGAATGAATGAGTTATTACATTTCTAGGAAATATAGTTGTGTTGTTAAGGGAAGAAACTGTTTAAGGTAATGCGTAGTCGTGAATATAGTAGATTGCAATAACAAACTATAGTAGATGGCTTTGAATATGAACTCATATCTCATACTCAATCCCAGGCTATAAAAACTTGAGTCTTAAAGCCACCCATTAAATATATCTTGAGTGAGACTGCACAGTGCATCCGTGTGTTGTGTTTCCTTCTGGTTTACCAGGAGGGCCGATAGTTTTAGAGGATTTTGTTGGAAACATGAAAGACATGAACCTTGGGTCAATAAATCAGACAGTAGAGAAGGAATACTAAGACCAACAAATGGTTTCATTTCCACGTTGGTAGGAATGATAGAGGACTGAGTAGAGGAAATAGATTGAGCGAGAAAAGAACGAAGAAAAGAAGAGAGCAATGAGCCATTAGAAGTGAATGTTGAGACCATGGAACCCTATGAAAGCTGAAATTGAAGGTTGGGTGAGAACCAAATATCTAGAGTTTGCACAAAAAGATAATAAAAACCCTAGAATCACACCCCGAAAATATCTGGACAAATACGTGTTTATTTTTTCTCTGATTTTCCACATCTATTGCAGTAGTGGATACTAAGGTTGAAGGATAACCATGTGACGAACCAGATTCGATAGTTAGATTGGACCCCGGTATAGATTGAGAAGTTACAACAGGTGAACAACAAATTCACCCATGCAGTAGACTTCTGGCTTGACAATATTGTGGCAGGCTTCACAACAGAGTTTGCAGTTGACACAACGAAGTCATACAATGCAACGGAGCAATAATTTATACACGGACCTCGAGGAAGGCACATTTGATCATTGTATACTTCTGTTAAGATACTTCTATATAACAAAGGTGTAATGACAATGGAATCAAACAACTAAACTTCCCTGCGTGCATGGGGGAAGGGGGGAAGCACTGACAAAGAGAGGAGAAATGGAAGGAGGCAAGGATACAGGCAATAAGGAGGAACCCTTGGACCCGGTCATGATGGATGACGACCAGATCAAGTGGATCTTGGCGTTAAAGGGAAAGACGTGTAGGGAAGTACCCTACCAATACACGGTGAATACCAAGAAGATATCTATAGCCGCAAGGGAAGGCTTGGCGAGTAATGAGGAAGAGGCATAGGATCTCCAAGCTATGGAGAAGATTGAGGAAATCCTGCACACAACATACAAGAGGAAGATGAGGGGTCCAAGAGCTCGAGGAGAAGGAATCCATCCTATCCATATTAATGTCAGTGTGGAACCCATAAACACATGTGAAACTAATACACCAAAGAGAACACCACCATTTAGACAACCGAACTTTGGAGGAAGTCCGACAGCAGGAAGTACATCTACACAAGGAGCAACAACTGGAGGAGCCAGTTTAGCCAACACTAGTCAAGTCTCTACACTGCGCGAATGAGGTAGTAGTTCAGTATTCAGAATGGAAGGACACAATCCCACCACTAGAATTGTGAGGAGAAGTAGCAGAAGACCCTGAAAAGAATTTGTTTATTTGTGCAAAGATCTGCGAAGAAAAATAGATCACTAATGAAGATACCAAACTCGTGCAGCTAGCAATTATGCTAAGAGACCGCGCACTAGACTGGCACATTATTATATACACAAACAATTTCCCTGGAATGGCAAGGACACTAGACAAAATTAAGAAGTTATTGATTAATGAGTTCTAGAAGATGATCTCAAAGGATCAGTACATGAACAAGATTATAGAAATAAGACATAAACCATGAGAGTCTGTATGGGAGATTGACCAGAGATTCAAGCGACTGAAGGGAAAGTTAAAATATCTCATGATTGATATGCAACATCGACACATGTTTGTCAATTCACTACTCCCACACTTAAAATACCGTTTACAACAACAAAAATTTCAAACACAGGGAGAGGCTCTGCAGGCAACCTTGCAACTAGAAGAAAACCAATACCAATAGACAGACCCAGCTATTGAAGAACTGAAGGAGGATTTGAAGAATCTCACATTTCAGTTGAACTAGAATAAGAACAAGGACATATGAGAAGTTGTTTGGTGTACCACATGCAGGACGAAAGGACACCACAAGAACGAATGCCTAACATTTGCGCAATATATCGCAGTAGTAATGCCAAATCCATTACCACCGGGAAGACTATGGTGAGAAATCTGTAAGAAACCGGGTCACGACCCTTATCACTGCATGGTGATGCAGAAATAATAGATAGTTCCAAAGAGTTCATATTCTACTTTTTGCAAGTCAATGGGCCACGACGATAAATATTGCATAACTATGGAGTTGATGCAAGAAAGAACATCAGATGCATATAGAGTGTAGGAAGAAATGATGACTAGGAAAGAAACACCATAGTTTAATCAAATTCCAGCTCCATACAACACTGCACAACAACAGTATAATACCGCGCAACAACCATAAAATAACGCACAACTGCAGTACAACCTAGCATAGTTTCAGTACAATACCGCACATTATAATAAGGCGCCATAGTATAACACATCGAGAGGTGATTGAGCGGGCTATAGAAGAGGAGGACGAACCATAGGAGGTTTCAGATGAGGTAGATGATTAGTCACATGTTACAATTGTTAGCAACCAAGACATTATGCAAGGGAATGTCCACTTCCACCAATGACTTGTATGTATTGTCACACATCGGACCATGATACAAAAGAATGTCTGACACTACTAGTGAATATTTAGGAAAAGAGGTACCATAACAACTAGAATGTTCAGTGGATTTCAGATGAAGCAAGGGATGAAGGATGGAACATCAACATAGTTACCCACGGAGGAGCTAAAATAGGCACTGACGCAGGTCGACAAGAACCAGGGAAGAACCAATGGGTAAAGAAGAACACAGAACCCGAGAAGTAGTTTGACGCGCAGAAGGAAAAGGAGATCTTTATAGAGGCCAGACAAGAATTTCATAAGGAGGGCATAACATTGACTTCAACTGCACAACATAACAAGGAAACACCAGAATACGAGATGCCTCCATCATTGGATCATACCAACGAAATGAAATCCACAGGACAAGTAAGTAAATGAAAGGATTTTTGCAATCATGTGTAAATATGTTAAGTGATTCATCATCTATGAAAATATTGCAAAACATACTAGAAAAATGTAGCAGTGAGATGGAAGACAAGCTAGAACCAAAGATAGTCGATCACCTACACACAAAAACAAGACCAAGTAGGGAGTTCAGACTGAATGCTAACATTGGAGATTTCAATATGGGAGACATTATACTGGATCTAGGATCCGAAGTGAATGTATTACCAAAGAAGACATGGAAATGCATGGGAGAGACAACATTAGGATACTCCCCTATTCAATTGAAACTAGCAAACCAACATAGATTCCTACCAATCGATATACTGAAAGGAGTGACCGTAGACCTTGATGGAGTATGCACTAAAGCATAGTTTGAATTCATTGAAATAGTGGACGACACAACACCATATCCAATGTTGCTTGGTATGGAGTGGGCATTTGACAACCAGGCCATAATTAATTTGAAAACCAGAAAAATGACATTTTATTCTGGCGAATATAGGGTCATCGCACCATTAGACCCATCAGAAGGGGAGAGGTTTGTAGAACCTACTTGCCTAGACTTAGATGAAATCAACCAGTTGTAAAAAATAACTGCGCGTGATGAGGATTATGTAAACCCAACTGTAGACAGGGTACTCAGTTGGTGGAGAATTACTTCATGTGCAACAGACTCAGACACTAGTTTAGATAAATAGCAATAGATGCTACATGAATTATTCACACGAATATGTGAAAGAATAGACCGCGCAGTAAGATGGATAGGCACATAAATCATAGAATTGCCTAGTTTCCACGGACTGAACGATTTGGAAACATTCTTGACACAATACGAAGATGTAGTGTTAGAAAACTAGAGACCGTTATCACTTGAATTAGCACTAAAGGCCACACCCGCAAGATGGTGGGGCACACACAAAGAGACAATCACATATTAATATCAATGTAAGCGATTACTGCACATAAGGTTTGGCGTAGAACATAAAAACAACAAACAACATAAATATGAAGGACAGGGGACACTGGAGGAACACTTGGAGAAGTGAAAAATGTTGTGGAAAATGACACCACCAAAGGAATGGCCTCATCACTTCATACATACTTTAGAGGGCATACTAGCAAATTGGTATACGAACTAGGAATTGCGCAAAGGAACTACAACATGGATGACATTGCAACATAATTTCACAGTCACTTTCTCATTCGAGCATGAGAACCCCAACATAGACGCATCCCTTAAACGGACTAGAGGAGTCATATTCATCAAAGAACTAGAAATAGAACTTATCACAGAAGAACAACCGTGGAATAAATAGACAGTCAAGGAACTATTTTCTTGTTACCACATACAAGATGAAGCATCAGATGAAGATGATCTGTGCGATATTCAGATCAAAGAAGTAGAAGGAAAAAGAGATGTGGAAGGACCACCCATAGAATCAAAATTCATTTCCATGCCAATCAAGGTAAATAAAGTTAACATCAGGACAACTGAGCAGCCCATAATTGCCAACATTGGAGACTACTGGGATGAGCAAACAATAGAAAGTATCAGAGAGTTGTTGCACGAATACAATGATCTCTTTCCCACAACATTCAGAGAGATGAAGGGTATAGCCAGAGAAATGGGAGAAATGAAGATACCACTCAGACCTGATGCAAGACCTAATAGACAATGACCCTATAGATTGAACCCAATATACAAATAGAAAGTCAAAGCTGAGATCGATAGGATGCTTGAAGACGACATCATAGAACTAGTTGAGGAGTCAACATGGATAAGTCCAATGGTAGTCCCAGACATGAAACAAGGAGGGATCGGGATATGCATTGACTTAAGGAAGTTGAACGATGCATGCCTACACGACCCATTCCCTACACTATTCATGGATGAAGTCTTAGAGAATGTGGGAGGACATGAAGCTTACTCATTCACTGATGGATTCTCAGGCTACCATCAGATTAAGATAGCACAGTAGGACATACACAAGACCACATTTACAACACAATGGGGATATTATCAGTACACATTCATGTCATTTGGACTAAAGAATTCACCCACAATATTCTCCAGAGTGGTCATCGAATCATTTAAGGAATTCATCCATCAGTTTCTTGAAGTATACTTGGATGATTGGACAGTCTATAGTCTATTGAAAAACCATGTGGAAGTTTTACGGCTGATGTTATAAATATGCAGATAGTGCCAGATATCACTGAACATCAAGAAATTCATATTTGGAACATTGTTTGGGATACTATTGGAACACATAGTATACAAACAAGGTTTATTAGTAGATCCGGTAAAGATCGCAGTCATTGTTAATTTGCCAGCACTAAAAACAGTCTGTCAACTATGAGTGATGTTAGGACACATAGGATACTACAAGAAACTCATCAAAGGATATGGGCAGATCAAAGAATCGATGGAAAAGTTGTTAAGGAAGGATACAAAGTTTCAGTGGAATGACGAGTGTCAACGCGGTCTGAATACCTTGAGGGAAAAGATGGTTACTGCGCTGATATTGGTATTTCCAGAATGGGAAAAGACATTCCATGTGCATGTAGATATATCATCCATATCACTTGGAGCTATCTTAGCGCAACCAAGAGCAGGAGACTTGGATCACCCGATATCATTTGCAAGCAGAAAGTTATCAGACTCAGAACAGAACAATAACACGACAGAAAGAGAAGGCCTAGCCATGGTCTATGCACTCCAGAAGTTCAGGCATTACTTATTGGTAAAACACTTTAAAATGTTCACAAATCACTCAACCCTGACATACCTAGTCAATAATCCAGTGTTGGGGGGAAGAATCTGTTGATGGTTACTGCTATTTCAAGAATTTGACTTTGAAGTAATAGTTAAACCAGGGAAATTGAATGCAGGGCTTGACCACCTGTCGAGGGTAACAAATGGATAGGAACCTATGAATTTAGAAGACAAATTTATGGATACACAGTTATTCTCAGTTTACATTGCTGATGAATACTTCATAAATATCATTCAGTACTTGAGTACAGGTACTGCACCGCAAGACTATATCACCGCATAGAAGAAAAACTTCCTAGTCTGTGCTGCCAACTATCAACTGATTGCAGGACATTTATATAAAATGGGCGCAGATTGCATCTTGTGAAGATACGTGTTAGAGAATGAAAGACCAAGAGTCTTAGCAGAATCCCACGAGGGAATAGCAGGAGGGAATTATGCAGATAAACCTACCGCGCAAAAGGTATTGTGCACGGGACTATGGTGGCCAACGATTCACAGACAATCGAAGGAGTACTTTTGAAGATGTGATGTCTGTGAAAGAGTAGGCAAACCTAGAAGAAGGGATGAGATGCCATTATGACCAAAAGTAACATTACAGGCATTTGAGAAGTGGGAAATAGACTTTATGGGACCAATCAACCCACCCACAAAAAGAATAGGGAATAGGTACATTATCACCACGACGAAATATTTAACACGATGGGCGGAAACCGCACTAGTAAAATATTGCAACGTAGAAACAACAACACACTTTTTGTTTGAACACGTAATCACTAGATTTGGGTGCCCAAGAGTTTTGATGAGCGACCAAGGCATGCGCTTCATAAACAGAACCATCCCCGCGATGACTGAAGAATTTGAAGTCCATCACTAGAAGAGCACACCGTATCATACACAGGAAAACGACACAGTGGAAGCCTTCAACAAAAATATGGAGAATTTGTAACATCAACAAAGACGATTGGGACCTCAAAGTACCATCAGTATTATGGGCATACATGGCGACATGAAAAAAATTGACAGGGAACATGCCATTTAAACTTGTTTATGCCCAAGAAGCAGTAGTGCCATTAGAGTTTTTAGTACCCATCTTGCACGTAGATGATATCACACAAATGACAGAACGAGGCACAATGCATGAGAGAATAAATTAGTTATTGACCATGGAGGAAGACCAAATCTTGGCAGGATTCCATCAACAACTACAGAAATCAAGAGACAAATCTTGGCATGATAGACACGTCAAGAAGAAAATGTTCAAGGAAGGAGATCTAGTATTGGTGTATGGTAGTAAATCGTTTTAGCACCCGAGAAAGCTCAGAATGCATTGGTTAGGACTGTATGAGGTAAAATCTGTCACATACGGAGGAGGTGTACATTTAATAGATTTATCAGACATAGAAATTAGAGGAATGATCAATGCGAGCTAACTAAAGCAATATAAGGACAGTTGACCACCCACTGCGTAGTTAAAAAAAAATAAAAAAAAATAAAATCGAAAAGAGAACAAAAAGGAAACAAAACTAAAGAGAGTGTAGTGCGCCAGAGGTAGAAAGGCCACACGAAGTTAGAAACATGAATTCGAAAAAATCAAGGACAATTGTTATATACAAAGGGAAACAAGCGGGAAAAGGAAAGTCGACAAAAGCAGGATGAAAGGACAACACTAGGTGGAGTTAAAGGATGGTAAGGACTGATGGGACATCACATTAATCATGCCAACTGGAGATGAAAAAACAAGAGTAATGGTAAATATGAAACCGAAGGAGATGCATTGAACCAGAAATCAAGGTGCATTAAACCCATAATGGAGGAAGCATCCTCGACAAGCTTCATCAGAAGCTGATACAACACGTGAGCACAGGAGCAACTAGTATATTCGTGAAAGGAGAATAGATAGAGAGAAATAGTAGCTAGAATGCACAGAGGGAGGCTATAGAAACCACATAAGTTATTCGAACCCAGAAAAAGGTTTACAGTCACTGCTATGGCACCACCCAAGCAAGCAGAAGCAAGCCAGAGTCCCAAACCAACCAGGGTCCAAACTAGGTCACGAGGGTCATTGGAAGAGGATGATACATTCCCCCCACTATCAAAGGTGAGTTTGGACAAGCAAGAGACAGTCACGTTGGGAATATCGAGTAATGAGAAGTGGAAATCATGTTCCAACACACTGATTTGGGGAGCCATGGGGAATTAAAAACATTTGAAATAAAGACTCCCGCAAGGCGAGCTTGTCATTTTGGCCTACCTTCTAGTGCATTTCAAGATGACAGAAAAGAATAATTTATAAATATGGAATTATGACAGGATGAGGGGTAAATGATAGACCATCAACTAAAAGGTTAGATCTGGACCGAGGTTATCTAATTAACCCAAGTCGTTTAGTATGATTTGACCCGACGGGTTTAATGGCTCTGTTAGCCAACTAAAGTCCTAAAAACAGTAAAATAAATAAACTAATCTAAAGTTATGATTCTAAAAAATGATATATTACTAATTAATGTTTATTAAAAAGAAACGTGAATATACAAATGATTATAAACAATCTATATAGAGTTTAGAAGGTTTATTTGAAATCTTGCGAAAATGAATGTTCATAATAATGTTTCAAAATAAGATAAAGTAAGAACATATATATATATATATATATATATATATATATATATATATATATATATATATATATATATATATATATATTATGTTTAAAGATTTTAAACTAATAAATACTAAGAAAATACAATTGAAACAATGACATAAAAATAGTCAAAGCTAATTAATGCAATCATCGTCTCATTCATATATAAACAAATCTGAATAAAAGAAAACAATGCACCTACTAACCTCTCACTGATCAGGAGTACTAAGCTAAATTAATCTCTCTTTATTGTATGATCTCATCTTAAACTGTGTCAAGTGTAAACCTATGACAAAAGCAAGCATAATACTTCTTGAAGAAATTCAAGGAAGTATTTCATATTCTGGAGTGAGTTTATAATGATACAAAGACAAATAATTGTATATCTTGTGACCTTGAAATGTCCAATAACTGAAAATGAAAGAAATTTCAATTCTCAGGAATGGTGTTACCAATTATCTAGCATCATATGTAAAATCAAAATACTTGAATAGATGATCAGTCACAGATATAAACTAAACCAAAAGATAATGAACAACATAAAGAAAAACATGATATAAAATATTATGTGCAGAACTGACTAAAGTTAATTCGACATAGATAACATTTCATATCAAGAAATTACATGAGAAGACAATGAAAAAACACTGCAAAGTCTAAACAGGACGAAATACAAATAGTAAACTACTTTCTCATATAGTTTCAACAAAATATGTTCATTATATGGTCCAGGAAGAACTTTTGTGATAATAGACTCTTATAGATTGAAAAAATTAATATATAAATGATAGCAAATAACCATGTATTGATAAAATGAACTAAAGATAATTTAAATCAATGCATAATCAATTATTCAAAGAATATGAAGATATTATAATGAAAATAAAACCATTTTACTCACAGGACAAAAGCCATTAAGCAATCTGGAATTCCATATTCTTCTTTGAAAATACTTGTCCATTCTCCCAAAGATTCCAACCATCCATTACTCCATTTGAGAAGAAAAAAGTTTACAAAAGAAATAATATACAAAAGAGAAAGGATATAAATCCTCCTCTCAATTTCTTGGATCCCCATGGCTCTGAACTTTCTCATATATTTGTACAATGAATGGATAGTCCAGGTGTCACTAATAATTTCTGCCACGTGAAATTTTCCTCGTAAAGAGACACAAATATCTCTCAAATCGTCCATTTGTTTGGGAAAAATTTCATGTGTAATCTAAGTGGGTCCATTTTGGAGATAGGTTTTCAACCGTTTCTTTATATTCGCCACGGTTTGGCTGCAATCAGTTCCGCAAAATCGTATATCTGTTCTCGACGTTTTTTCAAATTTTATCTATTGTTGCTCATAAATTAATTTGCAGCAATCCAATATTATTTTTGGATCAATCATCTTGAACATATTTAGATAATAAAATCAGGCCATGATCAGATCCGTACCAAATAACTGATAATAGAAACCTGTGAAACAAAAAGAAACCTAAATTAATAACCTAAAAATTGTGAATAAAACAAAATCTAGAACAATAAAATAAAAAATGAATTTAAAATAACTATAAGTTCTAAAAAAACATTGTTTATATTTTCCTTTAAAATATGATCTTAAAATTATAGAAGATTCAAGTTGATGGAGAGGAGAAAAATATTAATTTTGGGTTTTCACAAAATCAAACAAATGATAGGTAATTCTTTTCTTATTAATATTTTTATTTTGAAATGAGATGCAAAATGAAAAAAATAATTTAATTAATTAATCCCACCAAATGATTTTGTGAAAATGAGAAACCAACCAAAATATTATTTGATGAAGTATTGAACCCATTATTCAAAATAGTCAAACTTGCTAATGAGCAAAAGAATGAACACATAATCATAATTTAAACGAAAGTAAACAGTTGATAAAAATTAACATTTTTGTTTAAATTGAGATTTCTATGCTCGTTTCTAACTTTTGACATATACTCTTGTAATGAATGTCTCATACTATAGTGAATGTCTTATGTTTGTCTCAAAGCAAGCCAAGGTATGGAACTATTTGAAAAGATTGATTTTATATCTCATTATAATTATCAAGATTCTAATGGGGGCCCTTTAAATTTTATAAAATTTTTAGGGGGAATTGTTGGGGCCCAACAAATGAAAACTTACTGGGTGAAGTGGTTATCTCTTATTTGTAATATTTCATCTCAGGGAAGAAGAATAAGACTTGGATATAATTTTAAGTTGCTTTGAAACAAATCAACTTTAATATTACACAATGTTAAGACCAACTCAAATTTATAGAAAAATATCAGAAAAGAAGAAAATAATGATTTTACAGAGGATTATAACCTGAAGTTGTGTTTTAATCAAAGATTCACGATGTTTATAAAAGGACTTCAATACCATTGACAGAGCCATTGCTGCCAGCAGGAGTCCATAGCCTCGACATAGATGTCATTTAACCCACTCAAATGCTTTAATCCCATCCAATAGTTGTATCCACATGATGTATACTTCCATAAAAGTGAATTTAAAATCATATACATGCTACCTCTCGACCCGACATTTCTTCGTTGCCAGCAGTCCTATTCAGTATCCCGATGAAGTTGTCTTGGTATCATGTGTGCATTTACCCGCTGTCAGCGAGCCTGTTCAGTACATGATGGGTTTACACACACTTCCCACACATAAGTTCTTTCAACCCTCTTATGCCACTTTTAAATAATAATAAAATTATAGATTTATTGATCACAAAGAGAGCGAGGTGATACTAGAGGTTAATTGTGATACAGGTGAACAGTTGATCATTTTTTTTTTTTTCTTTCAAAACTGGAAGTTTTATCATGGTTTAGAGATTTCAGATTTCGGTTCAGAAATCATCTAGAGAATGGGGAAGCACTTAAAAGTGATATTTTAAGTACAGGGACGGTGTAAAAGGTATAAGTATAATCGTAATTCCCAAAGATCTCGAAAAATTTCAGGGGTAATACTCTGACAAAGACCGTTTAGGATTTCATAGTACTCAAGTGACTTACAAATCAATTATCTGATTTGAACCTTAATATCATAAACTGTTTGAACTGTTTCAAATTGATTTAAAAAACATAAGTCTTGAAATGAATGCTTCCTTCGACAATCGTTCTTTGATCAGAAACATAATTATTCAAAAAGACAAACAAGAAGAAATTTCAATCAAAGAAAGAAAAAAAAACACACACACACACACAACAAACTGAATCAGATTTTATTAATGGGATTCAAAATCAGAATTATATCAAAACAAACAAAATCGAAATAGAAAAAACACACTTTCAAGAACAATTTTGGCCAAAGATAAACCTGATCTTTGGGATCTACTAGCATCCCACTGTAAAATAAAGGAAGAACTATATCATATAAAATCTCATGTGCGAGCAAGTTCTTTTCTTAAGATAATGATGCATAAGATGTTACTTTGACCAAGCATTATTATTAAAAATAAAAAAGACTAAAAGAAAATAGAAAAATCCTTACTACTATGAGTGCAATCCTACTCGTGGCACCTTGGGTCAAGGTTGAATTGATAGTTAAAATTTACTTATCTCTTTACCTTCCATTTAAAATTTTCATTATGATACTGCATTTTCGAAAACAAATATTCAACGAAAAGCAGAGAGACAAAGATTTAAAGTGGACTTCCCTAACAACATTCATATTATGGTTCTCTTGGTGTGCCCACTTATGTTTATAACTGCATTATTACAAAGAGAAACAACGAGAAATAAAGATAAATGAAACCTACTCCTAAACCTACTCTAAACTACTAAATAGATCAAAATGTTAAGTAAAATCGTATTTCTAGTGCAGCCACAAGAGCATCTTCAATCCTGCAAGGCATAGAAATTTGAAAATCAGAATAAAAGAATGTAATATTTCCAGATACAAAAAAAACATGTCATTCTTACCTCCTATATATTCACTTAAAAAAAAAAACAAGGACGACCTTACCATTCTTTTGAAACTTCTTGATGTACGAATCCTCCAACAATTCTGCAATCTTGTCATAAAAATTAGGATGCAAATTATGACTTCGACGCAATAGATATATCAATCGGGAACACATCATAAGAGGATTCATGACATCAATTAGATTGTTGGTTTGAACACTTCTTTTGATGAGATTGATCGTTTCAAAATGTGAAGCATAAACATTAAAATTCAAACTAATCAAAGAACAAATATGCAATGTAGAATATTCGATCTCCATCAGAATGAGTGCATTGTCTCTTTCAAAAACAAATCATGTAAAATCATCTTGCAACATGTATCTTTTCCATGCGATTGATGAAAGTGAAAGAGCATCAAATCTGACTTCATAAATGTTACGTTCAGAATTAATTTCACCAAATTTTGGCATATCAAGAAGATTTGATTGTGATGACAAAGAGTAAGATACTATGGATAAAGTATCAAGTCTACTAGAATCTAAGAAGAGATTGAGATATAAAGAGTAAAAGGAATGAGAAATAAGCACATGAAAAGAATATCTTGAGCTTTGATATTTAACAATGGTATTCTCAAGACATTCCTCTTCACTTTCCTTAAAACTTTCACTCTGTTTTGGTGATAAATACTTCAACATAATATGATCATCTAAATTTTCCTCATGTATGATAGTCAATTCAAAACTTTCATGACAAACATCTAATCTTTCTTGTGGATAAGGTATGATTTGTAGATGAGGGTTTAAGGTTTCTTCTTCCAATTGCAGATACACATCTCTAATCAATTTCATTGGAATGTTAGAATGCTTAAGATCGTTTTTGTCACCTAAGTGTTCTTTAATAACTAAATTTAAGATCTGATTAGAGCAAGAGTTAGAAGAATATGGATATTCATCTTGACCCAACATCAAATCTTCTTCCACGATCATCGAGGACTGAATATACAATGCTTTAGAGAAAAAACTAGTTTGATTGTCAGTAAGAACCCTTTCAATAGATTCTACCTCCCTTTCTTGTTGAAAATTTTTGGATGGATTCCTCTTATCCTGTAAACAAAATTCTTCTCTCAATTGAGTGATAGGATTTGTAACTGATTCATCATTTGCAATTGAATATGACTGGATGAAAGGAATGCAAGAATCATAAAGCAGATTTAGTACAAATGACATGTCATCAAGATTAAATTTACAGAGAACATGATGGATTCTTGTTGAAAATCCTTCTGAAGAAGAATTGCCATCGATTAGAAAAGTCTGAAATTCTTCACATAATTGATTGTAATCATAGATTTCAAAAGCATATAAAAATTACTCTACAAATTGAAACCAATCAATAATGTGATAGGAAAAGACTCAAACCAATGTTTAATCCGACCCCTAAAAGTAAAAGAAAACAATCTGCATAAAACATTTAAATCAAAAATATCATGCTTGATGCATTTACACCAAAACTTGTTAATATAGTCTTTAGCAGATACATTCCCCCCACCATCAAAGGTGAGTTTGGACAAGCGAGAGACTATCTCGTTGGGAATATTGGGTAATGAGAAATGGAAACAATGTTCCAAAACACTGATTTGGGGAGCCATGGGGAATTAAAAACATTCGAAATAAAGACTCCTGCAAGGCCAACTTGTCATTCTGGCCTACCTTCTAGTGCATTTCAAGATGACACAAAAGAAGAATTTATAAATCTGGAATTATGATAGGTTGGGGGGTAAATGACACACCATCAATTGGAAGGTTAGATCCGGACCAGGGTTGTCTAATTAACCCAAGCCGTTTGGTATGATCTGGCCCGAGGGTTTTAATGGCTTCGTTGGCCAACTAAAGTCCTAAAAATAGTAAAATAAATAAACTAATCTAAAGTTATGATTCTAACAAATGATATATTACTTACTAATGTTTATTGAAAAGAAACGTGAATATACAAATGATTATAAACAATCTATATACAGTTTACAAGGTTTACTTGAAATCTTGCGGAAATGAATGTTCATAATAATGTTTCAAAATAAGATAAGGTAAGAACATAAATCTTTTTTTTTTTATGTTTAAAGATTTTATACTAATAAATACGAAGCAAATATAATTGAAACAATGACATAGAAATAGTCAAAATTAATTAATGCAATCATCGTCTCATTCATATATAAACAAATATGAATAAAATAAAGCAATGCACCTACTAACCTCTCACTAATCAGCAATACTAAGCTAAATTCATCTCTCTGTATTGTATGAGCTCATCTTAACCTGTGACAATGTAAACCTATGACAAAAGAAAGCATAATACTTCCTGAAGAAATTCAAGGAAGTATTTCATATTCTAGAGCAAGTTTATAGCGACAGAAAGACAAATACTCATATATCTTGTGACCTTGAAATGTCCAATAACTGAAAATGAAAGAAATTTCAATTCTCAAGAATGGTGTTACCAACTATCTAGCATCAGATGTAAAATCAAAATACTTGAATATATGATCAGTCATAGATATAAATTAAACCAAAAGATAATGAACAACATAAATAAAAGCATGATATAAAATATTATGTGCAAAACTGACTAAAGTAAATTCAACACATATAACATTTCACATCAAGAAATTACATGAGAAGACAATGAAAAAACACTGCAAAGTCTACACAGGACGAAAGGCAAATAGTAAACTACTTTCTCATATAATTTCAACAAAATATGTTCATCATATGGTCTAGGAAGAACTTTTGGGATAATAGACTCTTAAAGATTGAAAAAATTAATATATAAATGGTAGAAATTAACCATGTATTGTTAAAACAGACTAAAGCTAATTTAAATCAATGCATAATCAATTATTCAAAGAATATGAAGATATTATAATAAAAATAAAACAATTTTGCTCATAGGACAAAAGCCATTAAGCAACCTCGAATTTTGTATTCTTCTTTGAAAATACTTGTCCATTCTCCCAAAGATTCCAACCATCGTTACTCCATTTGAAAAGAAAAAAGCTTACAAAATAAATAATATACAATAGAGAAAGGATACAAATTCTCCTTTCAATTTCTTGGATCCCCATGGCTCTGAATTTTCTCATATATTTATATAATGAATGAACAGGCTGGGCGTCACTAATAATTTTCGCCATATGAAATTTACCTCGTAAAGAGACACACATATCTCTCAAATCGTGCATTTGTTTGGGAAAATTTGCACACGTAAGCTAAATGGGTCCATTTTGGAGATGAGTTTTCAAACCTTTCTTCAGATTCATCACGGTTTGGCTGTAATCAGTCCTTCAAAATCGTCTATCTGTTCTTGATGCTTTTTCAAATTTGATCTATTGTTGCTCATAAATTTATTTGCAGCAATCCAATCTTATTTTTGGATCAATCATATTGAACATATTTAGATAATAAAATCAGGCTATGATAAGATCCGTACCAAATAAATAATAATAGAAACCTGTGAAACAAAAAGAAAACTAAATTAATAACCTAAAAATTGTGAATAAAACAAAATCTAGAACAATAAAATAAAAAATGAATTTAAACTAACTATAAGTTCTAAAAAATCATTGTTTATATTTTCCTTTCAAATATGATCATAAAATTCTAGAAGCTTCAAGTTGATGGAGAGGAGAAAAATATTAATTTTGGGTTTTCACAGAATCAAACAAATGATAGATAATTCTTTTTTTATTAATATTTTTATTTTGAAATGAGATGCAAAATGAAAAAAAGATTTAATTAATTAATCTCACCAAATGATTTTGTGAAAATGAGAAACCAACCAAGATATTGTTTGATGAAGTATTGAACCCATTATTCAAAATAGTCAAACTTGCTAATGAGCAAAAGAATGAGCACATAATCATAATTTAAACGAAAGTAAACAGTTGATAAAAATTAACGTTTTTGTTTAAATTGAGATTTCTATGCTCGTTTCTAACTTTTGACATATACTCTTGTAATGAATGTCTCATACTATAGTGAATGTCTTATGTTTTTCTCAAAGAAAGCCAAGGTATGGAACTATTTGAAAATGTTGATTCTGTATCTCATTATAATTATCAAGATTCTAATGGGGGCCCTTTAAATTTTGTAAAAACTTAGGGGGAGTTGTTGGGGCCCAACAAGACCATGATGTAGCAGACGACGCCAAGTTCCTGAAACTTGCGAAGAGAGTCGTTTTACAGACTACGGGAATGAATCCATTTGGACAACTAATTGATAAGCCATATCAGTGGGCAACTGGGCTGGAGAAAACGAGAATTTTAGGTATGTTGGACCTACCACACTTTGGCAGAGACCAGAACGCAACAACATGTGTAAATAAAATATTAACAGTCACACATGGAGGGGACATATGGTTGGACAAACCCGTCCCCATAATTGTTAATATTATTGGGAAAATAACAGGGTTACCAATTCAGGGTATGGATCCCGCGTTGTTTTTAGATGAAAAAACCAAGGAGTAAGCGCTAGCAGAAGAAATGAAGAAGAAGTATGGCACCATCGGGGGGACAAGAGGAATCATCATCAAAAGAATCAACAACGCATCCACACAATTGGGCACAAAAATCTTATCCTACAAGTTGCTAAGAAAATGTCGTAGAGAGGAAGTACCAGCTTGAGTCATTGCAGTTACAACCCAGTGTGCAAAAGGCAACTCAATGAGATGGGCACCATACTTATTGAACTTATTCCAAGAGGATTGCAAGGATTCACAGGACCTAGCCACAAAGTTCCACTACTCATGGCTGATTACCTTAATAGCCTTCATGGGATGGCGAGAACCAGGGTATGTATTTTTTTGTACCAAACCAGAGCCTGTGGGAGCGAGGTATCTATTGTTGAAAGCAGGGCCAAACGCCAGGCATAAGAGGGAGAATGGGATCATATTTGAAGCATACCTACATGACATGCAGGAAGCCATCAGCTGAATGGAGAGAATAACACCAGAGTCTGTCACACGATATAAAGACATCGCCAACTTCCAGGCCACACGACAAACAATGTGGATATAGGCAAGGCAAGATCTGGCTAAATAGTGGCTACAAATATGCTATTGCATCATAGAGGGTGATATCGATATGGTCATCAACGAATGTCCTGATGAATGGAGGATCCCATCCATTAATAGGGAAGTGCCAAAAAGAACAACAGAGGAAGAGGCAGAGTAGGGAGCAACGCAGCCTCCAAAAATCCAAGTTCCCAAGAGACCACGAATGGGCCAAGGCAAGCCAACACAAACAAATGAAGGGCCAAAGAAGACAGGAACCTAAAAGGGGAAGAAGGAGAATACACAACCGACCAAAGAACAAAAAAAATAGGTTAAGGGAGCATAGGAGACTAACTCAAATCCCAACACACAAGAACCAGGGGGGGATAAGAGACTAGCCACGCAGGCAGGAGGCACGCACAAGAAGTCAAAGGCATAACGCGCACCACTAGAATATAAAATTATGGATTTCGATGGGGAAATGATCGCCATAATGGTCCAGGATTATCTAACCGAGGACTTCGACCATGAAGCACACCACAGGGACAAACTGCAAAAAGAACTAGCAGAATTGGGGCAATTCCTCAAGAAATTCAGGGAAGTACAGATAGCAAGAAACATCAGAGGCATAGAGCCATCATCACCACATACAGAAGGAAGAGGGAAATAGGAAGCTCGACAGTCAGAACAAGGGATATTGCAACCACACCTAACATTCCATATCAACCCCAGGATGCTACACATGGACGAAATTGTGGGGAAGACACCCTTGAAAGACTTAAGCCAAATCCAACTTGTGTTGACAAGGATACCATCAGGGGTATTACATAGGTTGCAGGTGAGCGTCAACCACGAGGTACAGTCTCACGCATGTAGAGACTTAATCGAATTGAAGCATGCAATAAAGAAACAAGACGAATTGAAAATAGGCTATGAGAAGGCCAAATCTAAGATTGAGGAGGAAAGGGAGCACCTAAAAGGTTTGGAGCAGAAAGTGGCAGAAACTTATGAGAAGATTCCATAGGCCACGTAGAGTAAGGAAATTGCAACAACAGAAAAGATTGATCGGATTGCACAGACAATTGATCAATATCAGAAGGATATCAAGAATCTTCGAGAACAGCTCACACCAACCACTCCACCAATAGTCAAGGATAAAAGGAAACAGGAAGCAACAATGCAGCTACAGGAGATAGAGCAGCAGGTTAGCATAGCAGCTGACTTGTTTAATAAAGTAGCGCAACTTTGGACAAGGTTGGAGGAGGATCCACAGGTCCAACGATGGGAAAAGGAAGAGGAAAGGATCAATGCAGTGATCCAAGACCTCAAGCAGAAGAAGAAGACCATACCAATCCCAGAATGAGTCAAAGGGACGTAGGAGATGAAGAAGCTATAGACAGAACTCATCACTGCAAAAAAAAAGAAACAGGAGCGTCAAGCTCAAATGGAATCATTACAGGAGTAGGTAGTAGAAGTATTGGCACATGCAGAGGTAGTTAAGACATAGATAGTATATACCCAGGAAGAATGTGTAGGATTGATCAATGATGATGTTGCAGTCCAGGTAGTGGACACAATCAAGGAGAATACCGTGTAGGCACTGACACAAGTAGCAGAGCTCAAGGAAAAGTTCTAAATGATCACCAATGAGATCAAGAAAGATGAACAGGATTAGGTGGCTCAGGAAGAGCCACATGTTAGTGTTGGGGGCCTGTTGTGTAGCAGGCCAAAGTGGAAAGAAGGATGATCATGGGGAAAAAAAACATGTAGAAATGGAAGTAATAGCTAGAAGGAAACACAGCATGCGCGCATGCAAGAAAACGTCCACAAAGAAAGCGACAACTGGAAGGAGGAACAACATGTGCGCATGGGAGGAAGACCTAGTGTCTGTAGGGTTAGGGTTTTGGTAATATATTGTAAATGGTTAAATATCCAGAAAGGTATGAATATAGATATGTAGGTATCATAAGCATTCATTTTTTGGTATGGATTATTGTTACATCATAGATATGTACGAGTTGATGTGAATTGTAATGTTGTTATGTACTATTTTGTAAGATATTGAGCTAGAGGAGAGGAAAGAAGGAAGATCCAAGGATTAGATCGTAGGCTGAGGATCCTGGTGTGATCTAGTTCACCTCATATAGATCTTACCCACCTGAGGAGAATTGTAAGCGCGCGGCGCTGGATTCGCAAAACTACCATAATAAAAGAGCCAAGAGCCAAATCTTTGTGGACGTAGTCCAGGAGGGGGTGAACCATGGTAATATCTGTGTAATGTGATGAATGCATAGATGTATTTATCTTCTTTCAACAATTAATTTTTGCGCTTAATGAATGAATGAGTTATTACATTGCTAGGAAACATAGTTGTGTTGTTAAGGGAAGAAACTGTTGAAGGTAGCGGGTAGTCGTGAATACAATAGATTGCAATCACAAACCATACTAGATGGCTCTGAATACAAACTCATATCTCCTACTCAATCCCAGGCTGTAAACACATGAGTCTTACAACCACCCATTAAAGCTATCTCGGGTGAGACTGCACAGTGAATCCGTGTGTTGTGTTGCCTTCTGGTTTACCAGGAGGGTTGATAGTTTTAGAGGCTTTTGCTGGAAACCCGAAAGACATGAACCCTAGGTCAATAACTCAGATGGTAGAGAAGGAAAACTAAGACCAACATATGCCTAGGGTTTTGGAATTTATGTTTATTGTAAAAAGGATCTTAGATCCTCATTGTACTCTCCATCTTATGAATGAGCGTAACCGTCACATCTCTTCTCAAACATAAGCTGCCACAATTCTAGCAAGCTTGTTTTTCATCTGCATTTTATAGTTTCAACATATTTATTTATTGAATAGAATCCAGTTTTACTGTATCTATGTTATTGTTCATTGTGTCTCTATTTTAATAATAATAATAATCTATGTTCATTTCATTTGCTCATAAAATAGGGATCAAAAAACCAATTCCAATATGCTTTTATTAGGGTCAAATCATGTCTCTCGTTATAGGGAAAATGGCCCACCAAGAGAAATACAACTACACACAAACCTTTCCAAGTATACTCTATGGTACATCCCCTAAAAAACATCATTTTGAGGTATACATTATTCACCTTCCACTGACCCATGCACATATCTGACTGTCTCCACTGTGAATCGTGTACATGTGTGGAAAACCTGTACAGACACTTATGTGTGACACACCCTTTTCCTCTGTCTTGTATCCTCTGAAACCGAATTACGAATGTCTCTTCTCTCCTCTTTCATTAAACTATATTATATATATATGTAAGTACTTATCCACCTATTCATAATCTTGAATCATGGTCCTTTTTTATCCAACCCTCTCTACATCAACACTTGGATGAAATCTCTTCACCCAACCTGTGTGATATTCTCACTCTAATGTAATACAAATTCATTTTCTTCTACACTCCTCCACTAGAAAAAATCCTTCTTTTTTATCCTCAACTGTTGGACAAGAAGTGTTGGATATAATTTTTAGAATAATCTATGTACGAAGAAAGCACGCAGAAGGAAGGATCCGCGCAGAAGGAATGAATCACGAAGAAGGAAGGAATCACGCAGCAGGAAGCATTCGCGCAGAAGATAGAATGGGCACAGAAAGATGTGAAGGAAAAATATAGTGAAAATACAAAAGGAAAAAGAGAGTGAGTGATAAAAGGAATCACAAATGATGATAGTGCGACTTTCCTGAAATAGAAGGACAATAGAAAAGTTGTATAAAGAACAAGAAGTAGAAGAAGGAAAATAGCCAGTTAACTGAAGATTGATATTCCATGCATTGTTGACGCAACCACACTCCTCGGAGCACGTTCGCTTCCTCAGGACCTTCTTTCTCCCTCGGCCCGAAGAACTCCACGGTTCTTCTATTTCCCTATCGGGAAATATGCACCCACAGTTTTCTCCGCACGATCCCTTCTTCTCTACTTCCAAAGGATCGAAACTTCACGGCTTCGCAAATTCTTATTTGTCTGTTTGGTTCTCGAAACCCCGAGACCCGATGCGTCATCCAAATAGATGATTTTTCCCTTGTCGGGACGTCTACCCTTATCGCGACTTTGGCTCTATCGCAACTTCGCCACTCGCGATGCCAAGCCCTCGGGTTTTCAACTCCCGATGGCCGATGTGCCGATAAGATTTCTGTCGTGCTTTCATGACTCGCCACCTCGCGCCTTCGCTACTCACGACCTCAACCACCGTTTTCTCCATCTTCCGAGGCCCGATGTGACGAGAATTTGATACACGTGTGAATTGTCACTTCAATTCCCCACCATTTCTATTGGGGGTATCAGACCTCCTGTGTTCGGTAGTCTGGACACCAATATCTCGATGCTCCTCACTACGAGACCTCAATAACTTCCGCCACCTGTACTCCACTTGCTCCTGCGGTCCCACACGACTTACGTCACCATCGGGATATCGCACCTCACAGCCTCGTGGCTTCCGTTGCCAAATCTTCGTCACTTTTCTCACGAGATCCCGATAGGTGACCTCTCAAAAAACACAACGGGCCCGCCTGAACTCTGAATCCTTCAGACGCCTCCCGTGTAACTTCCTTGCACCTTCCTGAGATCTAACGATCCATGGTACTTCGTGAAATATCCTCGGATGATTTTGTCTGTCCGTTCCTCCTTGTGAAAATCCATGAAAAGGAAGGAGTGTCTCTCCACGAGACTTGTTGTCTGCTCGCCAACCTGCGACGCTTCCTTCGAACGTTCAATAGTAGCTTCCCTACACTTATCCTTCGATAAGTTCGAAGGCCAAATCCTCTTGAGCTTGTTCTCTACTTCTTAAGTCCTTTTGAGAACCTCTTGCGCGCACTCCTTGCGGACAATCCTCAACCTTGCGCACTCCTGCAGCAACAGTCTTTCAATACTTTGCTCAGAATCGCAACTCTAAGACTTCGCTTGGCCTACGCACTCCTTGCATGGCACTATGCCTATCTGCACTCTCGAGGAAATGAGAACAAAATCTACCTCTAAGCAAACCCTTCTATCAACGCACTCCTTGCGGACTATTCAACTGCACTCCTTGCAGGAATCTTCTGGCTTACTTAGAGAAACAATTGAAACTCATTCTCTCATCCTCTCAAACTTCAATTCAACCATGAAATCACATACACATCATATTCAAGCAAATGTATGACCAGAAACAAACATTCATGAGCATAACATAAACACACAGAGAAAACAACACAGACCATGAGATTGAATCAAAGCTTCATTCTATTAATTCAATATCTGTACATGGGTGTTCTTCATACAATTCTCTGCTTTCTCTTCTCTTCTTGCTCCTTCGATGATAATAATACATTGTACAAAGGAGGGTGTCTATATCCCGTTTCCCTCTCGAACTCTAAAGCTATCAAATCTAGAATTAAATATTCTATCTACTTTACATTAACTATCTTAAATGCCTCATCTACCTAAGGATGAGAGATATCCGCTCAAGGTCCATTACAATCTACAAAGTGCGCCTCATTAAATTTCTTCACATTAATGTTTGCGCAACAAGATCAAGGTTCTTTCAAAATTTGTGTTGGCACTGTCCAGCTGTCTTTTCTGCTTCCGCGTTGGCTCGCTTGATGTATGAGCGATGCTCCTGCATCATACTCCCTCGCTTGAAAAATTTCATGGGCTCCTGTCCATGAGCTCCTGCACGGTTTGTCCATGATTCTGTATCACTGCTTCACTTTCCCTGCTGGCATCTTCCACTTGGTGATTCTTCCACTTGATCAGATACTCAAGTTATTCTTTTCTCCTGGTCCTCTTACCTACTCGCTTGTCCAGTATGCATTCCATCTGCGGCTTTTCTGCAACTGGTAATTGTTTCATCCACTGGATCACTGGTTCTTCAGTTCCAGCCTCTGCTTATCCATACTTGTATGGGTATAAATCCGAAACATTAAATATCGGAGATATTCCAATGCCATCCGACAACTCGATCTCATATGCATTCTCTCCGAATTTTCTCAAGACTCTACAAGGCCCAATTTTCTTCATTTTCAGCTTATTGTATGTTCCCCTTGGGAACATTTCCTTCCTTAGATGTGCCAGAACCAGATCTCCAACTTCAAAATGAAGTTGTCTCCGATGCTGATCTGCTCTGTGCTTATATTCCTGATTTGATTTCAGCAGTCGCTGCTTCACTTGGTCGTGAAGTTCCTTCATCGCCTCAGCGAATTCTTCTGCACTAGCCCTGCTAGTCGCAGTCTTTTCTGAATCCCACAATTCAGAAACTCCTCTCGGTTGTGTCCCATACACAATCTGAAATGGACTCTTTCCTGTGCTTCTGTTCATTGAATCGTTGTATGCGAACTCTGCTTGTGGCAATATGTTATCCCAGCTGCTATGGTGCTCCGTCACCAAGCTCCTCAACAAGTCTCCCAGACTCATGTTGACCACTTCTGTTTGCCCATCTATCTGCGGATGATAAGATGAACTAAATGCCCAAATAGTTCCTATATTCTTCCATAAGGTCCTCCAAAAATGCCCTATGAATTTGGTATCTCTTTCTAATACTATGCTTCTCGGCAATCCATGAAGTCGAATGACCTCCTTGAAAAACAAATTCGCGATGTTAGTCGCATCGCTGGTCTTCTAGCATGGGATAAAATGTGCCATCTTTGAGAACCTGTCCACCACCACAAAGATGGATTCAACCCCTCTCTGCGTCCTCGGCAAACCTAATACAAAATCCATGCTTATCGCCTCCCATGGCCTCTCGGGTATGGGCAATGGCTGATAAAAACCTGCATTCTGCTTTCTCCCCTTCGAATGCTGACAAATTCTGCACCTGTCAACAAAATTCTTGACATCTGTTCACATCTTCGACCAAAAATAGGCTTCGCTCAGCTTCGCAAATGTTTTTTCGTGGCCAAAATGCCCTGCCAATCCACCACTGTGTTTTTCTTTCAACAAGTTCTCTCTCATGGAGCAATTCAGAATACACAACTGATTGCCTCTGAAAAGAAATCCCTCCTGGATCATATAATCTATCCACGGGCTTCGATCTCTGAGAACTGGATTCTCAGCTGCTTCATACGCTTCTCCGAAATCTGCATCTTTTGCATACATATCCCTCAGGTTTTCAAAACCCAATGTTTTGACTCGGAACTCCTGCAGCAACAAACATTTCCTGCTCAAAGCATCTGCCACTTTGTTAGCAGTACCCGATATGTGTTTAATCACAAATGTGAAATTCTGCATATACTCTACCCATTTTGCATGTTTCTGATTCAACTTCTCCTGTTGACTCACAAACTGTAATGCATGATTATCACTATACAGAACAAATTCCTTCAGGATTAAATAGTGCCTCCACTTCTTCAGCGCCTGTATGATAGGATAAAAATCTTTATCATACGTAGAGTACTTTAGTTTTGCTTCATCCAACTTCTCACTGAAATAGGCAACTGGTTTGTCTTCCTGACTCAAGACCGCTCCTATGGCAAACCCGCTTGCATCACATTTCACCTGAAATGTCTTCTGGAAATCCGGCAACACCAACACCGGTTGTTCCGTGATCTTCTGCTTCAACAGATTGAAGCTTTTCTCAGCCTCTGTTGTCCAATGAAAATATTTATGTCGCTTCTTCACCGTGTCCATCATCGTTGCGCTAATTCCATTGAAATTCCTGATGAATTTTCGGTAGAAACTAGCCAAACCATGGAAACTTCTCACCTCAAAAATATTTCTCGGTGATGGCCAATTCTTAATCACTTCCACCTTCTCTGGATCCATCTTCAATTCATTCGCCGAAATGAAAAAACCCAAATAAATGAGCTCTGTCTTCATGAATGAGCACTTCTTCATGTTGACCAAGAGCTTCTCCTGCTGTAGCTTCCTCATCACAATGGCCAAATGCTTCAGATGTTCAGCCTTCATCTTACTGAAGATCAGTATATCATCTAGATATACGACAACAAACTTCCCAATGAATTCCCTTAGGACTTCATTCATCAACCTCATAAAAGTACTTGGTGCATTTGTCAAGCCAAAAGGCATGACAAGCCATTCATATAGTCCTTCGTTTGTCTTGAAGGCTGTCTTCCATTCATCGCCTTCCCTCATGCGAATCTGATGATATCCTCTCTTCAAATCTATCTTTGAAAAAAAAATTGCCCCACTCAGGCAATCCATCAGATCATCCATTCTCGGCAGTGGAAACCTGTACCTGATGGTTATTTTGTTGATCGCTCTTGAGTCGGTACACATTCTCCATCCTCCATCCTTCTTTGGGCTGAGTATTGTCGAAATAGCACATGGACTCAAGCTTTCCCTAACCAATCCTTTGTCCAATAACTCCTAGACCTGATTCTTGACCTCTTCATTTTCCTGCGGCGTCAATCCGTACGTAGCTTTGTTCGGAAAACTAGCTCCTGGTATGAGATCTATGTGGTGACTCACACTCCTCATCGGTGGCAACGAATGAGGTAATTTGTCCATGATGATGTCAGCGAACTCTTCCAGCAGTTCCTGAATCTGATCTGGTAGATCATCCACTCTTGTGCTATTCAGAACAATCCTTGGTTTCCTGACCACAAAGAATTGTGGATCTTCCTTCTTCTCCATCTCCGTAAGAAGTTCCTTCCCACTCATGAGAAGTATTGTTTTACTTACTTCCGGTTTCACCTCTTTATCCTTTATCGGAAGCAACATATGGGTTCTCCCGTTCTTCTCCAGGGTATATGTGTTCATTCTCCCATCATGAATCACATTTCTGTCATATTGCCATGGTCTTCCCAGCAATAAATGACATACATCCATGGGAATAACATCACATAAAACTTATCATTATACCCACCTATCTTGAATTCAACTAAACACTGTTTAGTGACACTCACCTGATGTCCCTTCTGTAACCATGAAACTTTATATGGACTCGGGTGATTAGTTGTCTCAAGCTACAACTTCTCTACCATTTCAGTTGAAACGAGATTATCCGTGCTACCACTGTCAACAATAACCTTGCACTTTCTGTCCTTGGTCTTGCATGTGGTTCTGAAAAGTCTGGTCCTCTGAGATGAATTTTCTACCTCCTTCTCAGGTGTTAAAAGGACTTTATGCATCCCAAGCGATCTTCCGCCTTCTGCATCTTCTGTCTCAGCATCACGCTTCTGCGCTTCAGTGATGTGAGCTTCTCCGATGTCCTTCTTTTTCTCTGGACATTCGAATGACTTGTTCCCATTCTTTCCACATTGAAGCATGTGATAACTCCACCTTGGCCTCTTCCTCTACCTCTAGTACGAGAAAAAGTGTCCACGTCAGCATAATCTCCCTTCTTCTCTGTATGCTACCCTCTCTGTTCAATGTATGGTTGTCCTCGCTGTGAGGTTCCACCTCTTTCAACTCTACCCTGAGGCTTCTTCCATTCCTCTTTGGGCTTCTGGAATTTCTCCTGGTCAACTGCCTTGCCTCTGGGCTGACTTTTGCCTCGCCCTCGCTGTCCTTGCTTACAGCTCAACTTTTCTTTAGCTTTCAGAGCCATCTGATAAGCATCCTCCACCATCCTGATGGTAACCATTCTTAATTCATCCTGAATGTCATATCTCAGACCATTCAGATATATGGAAACCTTCTCATCATCGCTCTCCCGATGACCTTCTCTGATGTTCAGTCGATAGAATTGTTCACTGTATTCTTTCACTGTCATCAGCTTCTGTCTCAGGTTCTGCATTCTCCTGAACAGTGTAATTTGATAATCCCTTGGGATGAACTTCGCTTTCATCTTCGCAATCATTCGATCCTAGCTTTTGATCTTTTGTTTGCCTTTGGAACGACTGTCTGCTTGAAGCTCGTCCCACCATAATGTTGCATGTCCTTTCAACCATGTGACAGCATGCCTGACTTTCCTATACTCTTTGATATCTTCATAGTCGAAGTAGGTGTCAAGAGCTCTGATCCAATCTAGCAGCTCTTCTGCATCTAGATTAACCTCATAGACTGGAATATCCATTTTGGCCTTTGCACCCATTCTGGAAATGGATTTGATCAACCGCTCGGTTGATGCATCCTCTGCTATGACCTCTTCTTCGTGCCTAGCCTCCTCTTCAACTTCGGAATCACTAAGATCCCCTGCACCAACTCCGCGTCTCTAAGCTGTCTCCATCTCTTCAAGCCTTGCTCAGAGATCTCTCATTTGCCTCTCCATTTTTGGATTTATTGTCAGCCTGCCTCTTCTTCGTACCTCCCTGTCTTCTGGGTCGGGTGACTGTCTTTCTCTCCTGGGCAGCATGACGAATTTCTCCCTTCTCTGCTACAAAAAGCAAAGATATTCCTTCTCTGATACCACTCTGACGCAACTTCACTCCTCGGGGCACGTTTGCTTCCTTAGGACCTTCTTTTTCCCTCGGCCCGAAGAACTCCACGGTTCTTCTATTTGCCTATCGGGAAATCTGCACCCACAGTTTTCTCCGCGCGATCCCTTCTTCTCTACTTCCGGAGGATCAGAACTTCACAGCTTCGCAAATTCTTATTTGTCCGTTTGGTTCTCGAAACCTCGAGACCCGATGCGTCAGCCAAATCGCTGATTTTTCCTTTGTCGGGATGTCTACCCTTATCGCGACTTCGGTTCTATCGCAACTTTGCCACTCGCGATGCCAAGCCCTCGGGTTTTCAACTCCCGATGGCCGATGTGCCGATAAGATTTTTGTCATGCTTTCGTGACTCGCCAACTCACGCCTTTGCTACTGGCGACCTCAACCACCGTTCTCTCCGTCTTCCGAGCCCCGATGTGATGAGACTCTGATACACGTATGAACTGTCACTTCAATTCCCCTCCATTTCTATTGGGGGTATCAGACCTCACGTGTTCAGGAGTCTAGACACCAATATCTCGGTGCTCCTCACTGCAAGACCCCGATAAATTCCGCCACCTGTACTCCACTCGCTCCTGCGGTCCCACACGGCTTACGTCACCATCGAGATATCTCACCTCGCAGCCTCATGGCTTCCGTTGCTAGATCTTTGTCACTTTTCTCACGAGATCCCGATAGGTGACCTCACAAAAAACACAATGGTCCTGCCTGAACTCCGAATCCTTCAGACGCCTCCCGCGTAACTTCTTTGCACCTTCCCGAGATCTAACGATCCACGGTACTTCGCAAAATCCCCTCGGATGATTTTGTCCATCCCTTCCTCCTTGTGAAAATCCACGAAAAGGAAGGAGTGTCTCTCCACGAGATTTGTTGTCTGCTCGCCAACCTGCGACGCTTCCTTCGAACATTCAACGGCAGCTTCCCTGCACTTATCCTTCAATAAGTTTGAAGGCCAACTCCTCCTAAGATTATTCTCTACTTCTTAAGTCCTTTTGAGAACCTCTTGCGCGCACTCCTTGCGGAAAATCCTCAACCTTGTCTAAGTGTTGAATTCTTTCAACCCTGCGCACTCCTGCAGCAATAGTCTTTCAATACTTTGCTCAGAATCACAACTCTGAGACTTCGCTTGGCCTACGCACTCCTTGCACGGCACTGTGCCTATCTGTACTCTCGAGGAAATGAGAACAAAAGCTACCTCTAAGCAAACCCTTCTGTCAACGCACTCCTTGCGGACTATTCAACTGCACTCCTTGCAGGAATCTTCTGGCTTACTTAGAGAAACAATTGAAACTCATTCTCTCATCCTCTCAGACTTCAATTCAACCATGAAATCACATACACAACATATTCAAGCAAATGTATGACCAGAAACAAACATTCATGAGCATAACATAAACACACAGTTTAAACAACACAGACCATGAGATTGAATCAAAGCTTCATTCTATTAATTCAATATCTGTACATGGGTGTTCTTCATACAATTCTCTGCTTTCTCTTCTCTTCTTGCTCCTTCGATGATAATAATACAATGTACAAAGGATGGTGTCTATATCCTGTTTCCCTCTCGAACTCTAAAGCTATCAAATCTAGAATTAAATATTCTATCTACTTTACATTAACTATCTTAAATGCCTCATCTACCTAAGGACGAGAGCTATCCGCTCAAGGTCCATTACAATCTACAAAGTGCGTCTCATTAAATTTCTTCACATTAATGTTTGCGCAACAAGATCAAGGTGCTTTCAAAATTTGTGCTAGCACTGTCCAGTTGTCTTTTCCGCTTCCGCGCTGGCTCGCTTGATGTATGAGCGATGCTCCTGCATCAATTGTAATGGGTTATTTTGGGATAGATAAGAATAGAACTTGAAACACTATATTTTGGGGAATAAATATGTAACGATATTGGGATATAGTGACACAAATATATATAGAGAGATAGATATTGATATCTGCATATGGAAGTGTGAGAGGGTGCACATGAAAGAGAATTGAGGTTATGGAAAGATCATGGATGCAATAGTCATAAATAATATGAATAAAGAAGGAGTTTAGAAAGGATATTTTGCCTTGTGTTCTTACTTGTCTTTATACATTCATGAATGATGATATACTTCACAAAATGAATTTACTCTATGAATTGGTTATGTTGGAATGTTCATGCATGGCTTTGATAGTTTAGGTAATAATCAAGAACGTATATAAGTTAATATCATGAAGAATTATTCATGCATCAACCTCCCTTTCCCTTACTACTGCAGAAACCTAGTACTTGAATCCCTAATAGATACCTCGGGTGAGACTTCATCTGTGCAAACCAGTTTTGATGAAAGGGTCGATGTCTTGAGGGTTTTGTTGGTACAGTCAACCTGAACCCTGGGTCATATAACCCCTGCTGGTACAAGAAGTAGCCAACATATTGTTCCATTTTCGAGATCGGGAATTTTTGACTATGGGAATGTTTTGGAGGATGACTAAGAAATAAATCATCGATTGGTTGGAGCAAAAATAACATGATTTCATGCAACAAGAGAACATGAACCCTCAGATGAGTGATGATCAATGGATGAAAATTTTTCTGTTCACAGATCAACATGAAATTTTCTTTGGCGAATTCCTAGAATTTCTAACCGAGTGGATAGAAAGGTTAGTAGAAAAGAGAGGAAGGTTTAGTGTTGTAGCACCAAATAATTGAACTCTAGAACTGGTAAGAAAGTTAAATTTTGAAAGTATCCCAACTACTCGAGCAGTTGATTTTTGGTTGGAAAATGTAGTAGGGGGTTATGTTACATAATTTATCATAGATTTCATTTAGTCATACAGTATTGTAGAAATAAATTTTTTCAAAGGAAAACATGGGAAGTTCTTGAAATCATTGAATACGTGGATAAAGATGATACTATGTTGTAGAAATAATTTTTTTCAGAGGAAAACATGGAAGGTTCTTGAAATCATTGAATACGTGGATAAAGATGATACTATGTGAAAAACATGTGATGATAGTGAATTCTGACAACTAAACGAGATTTTCACACATAGGGGAGTTGGAGGATAATAGAAGGATCACCTGAGAAAAGGGAGGAAGCCATGAAAGAGGAAGGAATGGATTGGGGATTCAAGAAGGTAGTATACTAGAGGAAGACTATGAATTTGGAGAGTTGCACGGAGGAAGGAAGTATAAAAGTTAAAAGACTTGGGTTGGGAGAGAAGAGTCACACAGTGAGTCAGAAGTACGAGAACCATGCGCACAAGTCCGAATTGTAGAGATACCATATATAGGAGGCAGAGAAGAGGGGTGCCAGTCTAGTCCAATAATAGAAGAATTGGTAAGCCCTACTCATATAGGATACTGCGTTGAATCCATGACCCCATGTTCATCACCACAATCAGAAAAAAAAAATTCAAGAATTGTCGAAATCCATAATAGTTATCCAAGGAGGACATAACAATACCAGTTGAAATAGTGGGAGTAGTGTGAAATGTTTGACAACATAGGTATTCCAACAGAGGACGAACACCTTTAGTAACCACTCACATAACCAGATCAAAGATCAACACACCGATGTTTTCACGTGGTAAAACCCCTACAGGGAAACATCCACGGCCCCAACCAACGTGACCACTTGGAGCAGTTTATTATTGCAAAGAAAAAGATTACAAAGATATTTTACAAGAGAGTTTCTCACAATTGATCATTGGCAAATGACCCTCCATGCTCTTTAAATAGAGATCATGGACCAATCGAGTGTTAAGCCACGAATCAATGGCCATTAAGATTGAGGAGAGTATGAACCGTCAGATCACTCTATGTCGGGAACATATCGTGATCGTCAGATTTACTAACTAGAAATGCATACTAATGCATACTAAAGAAACACACTATAAAACACACTTTTACCTAACAAAAAAATAGACCAAGTAGATCTTACTAACTCCTAAGTGTCTAGATATCCTAACATCCCCCCTTAAGAACAACATGGGATAGGATTGAAGGATTTACAATAGTGACACAATAGGAGAAGGAAGGAGGCATTAGAGCCTATCCCCCCTTAATGACAACATCCTGAGCTCCTAACATAGATCGAAGTTTGGAAAACTTCACTTCTGTAAGAGACTTTGTGAAAATGTTTGCAACTTGATCTTCTGTAGGGAAAAAGAGCACTTNAATAACTTGATCATGAATGAGCTTTTTGATGAAGTGCATGTGTAGCTTGCTGTGTTTTCTATGTTGATATTGAACTGGGTCTTTGGCAAGCTTGATGGCACTCTGATTGTCACACCAAAGGCTGGTCAGTTGCTGGTGCTGGAATCCAAACTCTGAAAGGATTTGTCGAAGCCACATGGATTCCATACTTGCATTTACCACTACTCAGTAATCTGCTTCTGCTGAAGAAAGTGAAATAGCCTATTGTTTCTTACAGGCCCAAGTGACAGGTCCTGAACCAAGGCTGAAAACATAACCTACATTAGACTTCCGATCATTAGGGTCATCGTCCCAATCTGAATTAGTGAAGCCAACCAATAAAGGAGTCCCCCCTGAACTGTAATGTATCTTGAACTGAATTATACCACAAACATAGTGAAGTATCCTTTTAGCTGCTTTCTAATGGCTTTCATGGCGTGTTTGCATATATCGGGCAACAAGACCAATAGCAAAGGAAAGATCAGGACGGGCATGAGTCAAGTATAAGAGGCTACCAACTAACTGATGGTACAGGGTGGCATCAACTTTAGGAGAAGTACAGGTGGCAGAAATATTGACTCCAGACTGGAAGGGAGAAGGGGTTGGTTTAAAATCGTCCATGTGAAAGCGAGGAAGAAGGTCATAAGCATACTTAGACTGGGAAAGAAAAATTCCTTCATTGGTTTGCAAAACTTGGAGGCCAAGGAAATAGTGCAAAAATCCTAAGTATGTCATTTCAAATTTCTTCTTAAGG
>ML780040.1:1523383-1549850 GCA_009831015.1 Picea engelmannii | reverse complement strand
AGCTATCACACGCCTAAAACAGAGATTGTATGCAAAAGTTACGACCCCGGGAAGTTGATGTACTCACTTACCCAAACGGGGCCCACATGACTTTTGGCACTTCATCTCCTAGGGTTAGGTTTTTGGATGTCTAGGAATTTTGGAATTCCCATTTATTGTAAAAAAGGCCTTCAGAGCCTCATTGTAATCATTTTCTTGCGAATGCGAGTAGCCGTCACATCTCTTCTCAGAGATAAGCTGCCACCATTCTAGCGAGTCTTTCACTCTGTATTTTTACAGTCTCTGTACATTTCTTTCATTAATAGAAATCATGTATTATTGTATATCTACGTTTATGGTTGCATCTCTGATACATTATGTTATATTATTGAATATCTGTGATATCTCTGTGCATTTCTTTATTATATCTCCGATCTCATTTCGTGCCGAAAATAATCCGGATGAGTGGTATCAGAGCAGGCTTCACTTGATCATTTTTTCAGTGCATGTCCCCGATGAGGTCCGAGTATAGCAAGTTGGGTCTCGATCTTGTCTCTCTTGAATACAATTGCTCTCTCACACCCAAGAAACCCTCAATGGCGTAAGAAAAGAAAAACGACGTAGCTGACGATCCTATAAATCTATTGCTTGAGCAAGCTCTCACGCGACAGAGGGACGAAATGATGGAGAATTTTTCCAACATCCTTCAACTCCTATCGATAACAGCAGGCACATCTTCATCAAGCAGCCACTTTGGAGGCACCTCGCCTTTCAAGGTACAAGTTAATTTTGATATTCCTGTATTTAAAGGGCAGATAGATGCAGAAGCCCCAGAAAAATGGTTAACTCTGCTAGAAGGTTATTTCTCTGTTCACAATTTTTCCAACAAAGAAAAGATCACCTTCACACTCCTTAAAGATCTCCCTCATGTCAAACATTGGTGGGAAACTTACTGGGAGCAAAGTTCCACAGAGGAGTCTTGAATATATAGTGTCGATCCCACTTGGGTTTTTTTTGTGGATGCGATAAAAGAACAGTATTACCTTGTTGGCAACTATGAGGACTAGTACATGAGATGGACCACACTGCGGCAAGAGAGGGGCCAAACAGTTCTGAAGTTCACCAATACCTTCCATACCTTGTGCACCAAGCTGGGTATCAAAGAATCCGAGCGACATTTGGTTTTGAAATATCGTGGGGCTCTACACAGATACATCCAGACTGAAATGGATTTTCTGGACATCTCATCACTCGGTGCTTCTTATCGATATGTTGTTAAAATTGAGCAGAAATTTAAGCACCAGAACGAACGGGAGTTCGGGTTTGCAAATCCGCAACAACCAAAGTATGAAAAAGACAGCCCTAACAAACAGTCTCCCGAAAACCAGTCCAAGACATGGGAAAAGAAGGGTCACGGGAAGACAAAGAAGGACACCGAAAAATGGTGCGAATTCCACAAAATCCCCTGGCACAACACCGATGAATGTCGCTCAAAACAGTGATTGGTGGCCGAGATCAAAGATAAGGAGCTGAACCCTGATTCTGAATCTGATTCTAAAAGTATTGGTAAAGGACAGATCATTGATGTAGACCCCAATGCTATTGTCACGACCGCAACAATTCAACCAGAAGAACCAACAGATCCTGAAGAGGGGGAGCGCCTTTTTCATTCACAGATGTGGGTGAAGGGGACCCTGCTGCATTTTATTGTTGATAGAGGAAGCCAAAATAACCTCATCTTAGCAGGGGTCGTCAAATAGTTGGGATTGTCGACAACACCACACCCGCAGCCATACAACATCGGGTGGCATCACCAAGGACGAGATCTTCGTGTCAGCCAACAATGTCGATTGTCATATGGCATCCAACCCTTAAAGGATGAGGTATTATGTGATGTTTCCCCACTAGATGTCTGTGATGTTCTCTTGGGCCAACCATATATGTGGAAGCACCACGCTGTTTATGAGTCTCGACCTCGCAGTGTCATTGTTTCTCTAGGGGGTCATCTCTACAGAATACCAGAGGTAGTTCCGACTATTGTTCCACCTAAAAAGTGTCACAAGGTAGTATCTCATACTGCAAAATTCATCTTCTTCACAGTTTGTTCAAAAGGGGAACAAAAGAACACTGCAACCACTACAGCCTCACCCCAAGCACCTTCTATCCAACAAAAGCAGGTCGACAAGGTTGTAGAAAAGTGGAAAGATTCCTTCTGCACACTGTCCTCTCATGTAGCTCGACTTGTTGAACAGCCTCAACCTCAGCATGTTCATGACAAACTTCCACAAACTGAGCAGCGCGATGTCTCCAGCAAGACAAACAGCTCAACAAGATGCAGATTCAACAAACGCTTTTCCCTCTCCCCCAGGATCTCAACACAATGGAGACCATTGCTTCCTAAGGAGGGAGGATTGATCTAGGTGGATATCGGTGGCCACCCACCTTTTCTGAATGGCTCAAAACAGTTTTCTGGCAATTTTGACAATTTACTATTTTTAGCAGGTTTTAACTTCCGAGGCCATTTTGAGGGTCCAAATGAAGGTTTTTTGAGATCAAGGTTCTCAATGATAGACGAAGGCATGATTGAGAACCCAAAATGAATCTCCTCGACGATACCTTTCCAACGAGGGAATTGTGTTGGATTCATAAGATGAATTAACCATTTGGTTTTTAAGCTTTTGCAAATGTGGCGGTTGGTATCCCATGAAAGTTCAGTAGAGTTATGTGTACTTAAAATTTTCAAGGTTTTGCAAAGGTGGTTGTTGGTATCCCATGATGGAAAGAAGAACTATATATATATATATATATATATATATAGTTGGTAGTTATAATATTTTCTACATATTAGGATTTTATTTATGCTCATGTTTTCAAAGAGAATTGAATGTGTTTGCAATAAAAAGTATACAACAATTTGTTTTTTTAGCTAGGTCTAAGATAGTAACAAGTTTTCTTGATGAAGTCCAAAGGATAAAGCACATGTCTAAGGTAGTAGCAAGCTTTGTTGATGAAGTGAGATGGGAACAATGTTGAAGAGGACACCGGGTTTATTGTATGGGGTATTGGTGGAAGAGGAGGTACACACATTTTCTATGAATTGATAGTTTAATACTTGACAATGTTTTGGAGTCAAATCATTGATTTTGAATGTATAGATAGGGTTCAATATCATCTAAAAGGCATGGAACACTATGATTATGCAATCACAACCCTTGACTTTTTTCATCTATGATTATGCAATTCTTGGTATAACTTTATATAATATATTATATTATAAAACACATAATGATGTTATTATAACATAATTCAATATATAAAAATCATTTCCAATATATCTAAGAACCTTGATGTTTTTCATCTCTGCAATTCTTGGTATAACTTTATATAATATACTATATTATAAAACATATAATGATGTTATTATAACACAATTCAATATAATTATTTTCAATATATCTGTAATGATGCCTGACTAAAAACTTTTAATTAGTGATAATTTTTTGTTAAACATAATTAATCATTTATAGCAATCAATATAACACATTAAAATTTAATTACACATTAAAATCAAATTTAAATGCACATTAAAATTAGAAGCAAAAAGACAGAAAAGCACACACAAAATGAATTTAGGTTATATTTCTCTTATAATCATATGCTTTCTATGCTATCATGTGAAAATATACAAACAAATCATAGCTTTTTATTAAATAATTGTTTAAATAATTTAAATATATACCCATGTTTCATTAATATATTGAAATAATGTACAATTTTTTCTATTTCAATGACATGTTTCATTAATATATTGAAATAATGTAAAAAAAATTCTATTTCAATGACATTTGTTCCTCTTCAAATTGAAGTTAAATTTGCACTTCCAATTTAATTGCTTCGCACAATTAATGTAGCTAATAATAGCTCTGGAAATATAGATGAAATTGATAAATATGAATGTGATTGTGTGGCAGCTTTGTGACATTTTCTAAGGAATCGAGGAGTCTCTCTAATTGCCAGAAGTATTACAGGTCCAGATGGCGTAGGTCCATAAATTAAATAATTTTATAATTAAATTAAATTTATTATAATTATAGTTTTGAAGATTAGCGTCATTGTTATACAGTTTTTTGGCATTGGATCGAGAAAAGTGGTTTACTTTACATTACATTGAGTTGCAAATAGTGTTTAGGAGTTTTTATTCGTAAAAGCTGAAGTATGTTAAAAAATGGTTCACATGTGTATAATTTTTTTTCTTAAAACAGAAAAATAATTGGATAATCCAGACAGACACCACTTCTCTTTTGATAAAACTCCTCTCTCATTAGTGGCTAATGGGGCCTGAATTTTTTTTTATGAGATTTGACCTTAGTTATTATAGAAAGATAAATAATTTAAAATATCTATTTAAATGAAATGAGTAAGTAAATAAAATAAAATATTTATATTAAATTTAAATAAAAAATAATAGAAAAAGTATAATTTTATTAATTAGTGAATTTGTAGAATAATAAGTAATTATTATTTAATTATTAAATTTAATAAAATTATTTAGAATAATTATGGAGGAAGTGTCAAAAGATAGAGCATATTCAAAAGAATTTTATAACTTACAATTTCAAAATTAAAGGTAATATACCTTATCATATTTTTCTTATAGAAGGGAGCTTTTTCCCCATTGAGAGCACAACTATGATTAGGTACTTAATGTACAAGAACAAGATAAACAACATGGATGACAAGAGGMTCCTAAAAAAAGCTTCATACTCTAGCCAAAATCACAAACTGTTGAAGCCACGAGAAAATAAAATTAAGATATTATAAGAAGGTGGTTAACCCTAATCTTGAAGTTCAAAAGTTTAAATATTGCTAAAATAAAAACTATTTCTCATGAGTTGCATAGTGAAACTAGGCATTGGGAAATCCCCAAAACACCACATCAGGAAAGAATCTGTCACCTTTGTGACACCAAGAGGGTTGAAGATGAAACACACTTTCTTAACCTTCTAAGTCACCACACTTCTCTTAATGTTTTTCAAACATCAAAATAACATTTTAAAGAAATCCAAGAAATCTCTTACTTTTTTAAAGATTCCATAGACCAATTTTGATCATGAAGGTTAACCATCATCCTCATCATCAATTCTTATTATAATATTATAATTAAAAAATATTATTATAAAAAAAATTGTAGTAGTTGTTGGTGACACATGGATTCAAGAACCTACATGAAACTAAGGTGGTGGTGGCCATGATCCTCTCTCATGTTTCAAATTCATCTTAACTTTCTGCATCTTTGTGCCCATAATTGGGCCTAAGTATTGTATCTCCATTGTAGATTAGATTTATTAGAGGGTTTAACCACAAAATTAATGATTGATTGTGTAATTAGGTCTTTCAATAACCCACATCTGCAATTCAAATAAGCTTAGACAATTTAAACTTTTCAATAAACCAAATCTACAATCCACATATATATATATATATATATATATATATATATATATATATATCACACTTGGTTTTATAGTTTTGTATATACTATCCAAACGTCGATGAAATCAATATGTAATATTTTCATATTTTATATTTTTAACAAACATGAGACATAGACTGATATGAGCCTTCCAAAGTTTTTATTTTCTTTATTCGTTGCCACCTTTCCTGAAATTGTTGTCGAGACGCCCTCTAATTTCTTTTTGTCGCTTCGCATGCTTATTTAGAGTCGCCTTCAGCCTAATGAATCACATAGGATAAGGAAAACGGAATTTATTTTATATAATAAATAAATTATGAGATTCTTCTGAAAGCGTCAGCCCGATGAAGTACGTGGACACAACGTTTAGATTCTAAACATAAAATAATAAAATAAATGAAATGCGAGCAGAGCAATGACGTTTCAGAAGTCTTACAAGGACATCAAATTGCTCAAGTGGAAGACAATATGATAAACCATTATGCATCATCAATGACGTATTTGTATTATATTCATGAAGGCCACACTTTGATAGTTGATATTTTATGTTAATTGAGGTAAGAGATGACATTTTATGTTAATTGAGGTCAGATGTATGTACATTATAACATCATGATTAAAAAAAGATAAAATAATAAAATAAATGAAATGCTAGCTCAACGATGCCAGGTTTAGAAGTATTGCAACTACATCAAATTGTTCATTATTATGTGGAAACAATATGACAAACCATCACGCATCATCAATGATGTATTTGTATTGTATGCATGACGACCCCACGTCTTTATAGTTGACATTTTATGTTAATTAAGGTAATAGTTTACATTTTATAATTGATATGATATTTACGTCGAAAGGCATATACCTATTGGAGATGGGCACAATTAATCACCTTTTAATCTAAAATTCTAATCTGATGGCTAACAATTGAAGATGCTGGCATATTCTTAGTCGTCCTTCCAAATCAATGAATGTGATTTACTCTTCATAACTTCCTTGTATTTTTGAATTCATCACTTAACCTGTTTACTTTTTAACATTTACCTAATCATATTAAGAAATCACTATACCACCATATGCTTGCCACGTTTCACTTATTAACCTTTGGAATTACCACATTTGAAATTAACTTTTAGATTTCTCCAGCTCTATGTGCGTTTCATATTGGATCGCCGAGCAGTCTTATTCCATTATTCAATTCACAACGGTGTACTGGAGTTGTCCGTCCAGATAACCGAGACTTACTATCTCTTTTTCCTTCCGAGTTTGATACACAGATGTGATTAGCACTTTTATATTGTTGATTCAATCATGGCAATAACTATTTCACCTTTCGGCGTTCACCAGCCACTTTGCGGCTGTGCTAGTTTACGTTAACTTAAGTAATACATGACGTTTTTATATGCTTGGGAATTATTACAAATGAAGAAGAAATTATTTTTGTTTGGATTTGTATACTATTAGGAAATATTATAAATGGAAGCCATACACTCTTACTTGTTGGCTATGTTTTGAGTATTACAACTTGGTTATGATATAATCCTTGTTTTCTATGAATAAACTCATACACTTTTCTTCATCCTCATGCTTCATATTCTTAGTCTTCCTTTGTCCATCTCTACACCATTAATGTCCCAAGATTTCAATTTCCAATGCTACAGAGATTTCTAATTCCTCTTTTTTTTTTGTCTTAGTTATGTCTTTTTATGGTCAAGAGACTCCCAAACGTGTTCAATTTGTGAAGTTTTTACGGTGAACTTAGATAAGAGAAAACTGATGTAGGAGCATCGCCAACGAATCAGGAGTGGAGGACAACTAAGTACCTAGCACACATTTTGAAGTGAATTTTAAAATTCAAAGTTGCATATCGTTTAAATATTTTGAAAGGATTGTAATTAAAGAACATCTTTAATGTTTTGAGGTGGATGATCGCATGGGATCATTGAAGAATGTATTTTCTTTTAATGAAGCTAAGTGCAGTATAGATTCGATGTGTTCGATCTTATCTGTCTGTCAAAAATATTTATTGTAACAAATTCTAGTAGTTGAAAGATTTTATTTCGATAGGATATCTCTAGAATAGTTGGAGGGAAAAGCTTGAAGGGCCCCTCTTGTATAAAGCTTTGTATTGTTGCCCAAAAGAGCTTGCTGGTGGTTGATAGCTGAAGTTGTTGGCATTCTAGCTAGTGATAGTTGTCGTAGAAGTTGTTGAAGCTTATCAGAGTGTATGAGAACATGTATATTTCTAGTTGAATGAATATAACAGAGGAACATTGTCTCAAATGTGTGGTGTTGTTGTGTTTATCTGAATGAATGAATGGTAGACTTTCTGTTTATTTGCAATTCTCCATTATTTTTCATTCTTGTGTTTATGCATGCATTTACATGGTTGAATGTATGAATCTGTGAAGATTTAAATAAGTTTCAATTGTTTATTTTCTAGGAGCATGTGCAAGTGTGCATAGTTTCCGCAAGGAGTGTGTTGACATAGTCTGTTTCGACTCATAAGATCAGAACAAATAATGTGAAACTTATGTGTGCAAAGAGTGCATAACGTCCGCAAGGTGAGCGTGACAAAGTTCGTAGTGACTCAGAAAGTTTAGTAGAGACATTTTGAGAGTGCGGGTAGGAGGAAAACTCGCTCAATTTTGTATTGTTTAGAGGAAACAATAGAGCGCAGAAGAATTGTTGCAAGGAGTGCACATTCGTCCTTCAAGAGTCAAGATTGAAGGAGGTTTGTCCGCAAGGAGTGTGCGATAGAGTCTTCTAACTCAGAATCTCGGGAGGAGTAGTGGAAGTTGTCTATAGAGAAGTTAAGTTGTGGAAGAGGACTTGTTGCAAGGCGTGCACAAGTTGAAATTTTGACTAAGTTTCGAAGAGAGAATTCTAAGGAGGAAAACGTTCAAGGAGGAACAAGTTCAGAAGGTGAACAACGAGAAATATTCAAAGCGAGGACTCTTTTAAGGTTTCCCAGAATCAATGAGTAAGATCCATCCAGGAGGGTTTGGAATCATTCTAGACCATCAGATCTGGGGAAAGTCACATGGAGGGTAATCATGGAGCATTTTGACATTTTGGAGTTCAGAGTGTTTAAAAGTGTTGAGAAGCGGGATCGTCGAAGTCGTGAGGAAAATATTAACCATTGGTTGCGAGGAGACATGTGGAAGCGGATTAGAAAATCCGAGAGTCAGAGGTCCGGAGGAGTTGGGTGTGGAGTAGGTGAAATTTCACGAAGTCATGAAACCCAAAGTTCAGCTGGACCGTCAGATCCAGGGAGACATGCGTCAAAGATCCGTGAATTCAGAGAAAAGTGTTTCGGAAGGAAACAAAGGCGGAGGTCGCAATATTTCTGAAGCTTGAAGTTGCGAAGGGGTTGGCCTGAGGTTATAGCCTGTGGTCACATAAGAGAAAGAGTCTAGTGATGGGATAGTACTCGCAAGGTTGGCATTGCCAATCATCGAAGAGAAACGTCGTGGGTAACCTAGACCTACAGGTAACATCAAAAGGGAACTTGTGTGTGTGTATGTAGTAATTGCTTAGGGTCTGTTGAAGGCCCGAAGAGCTAATTCAGATCAAGAATTTTAAGATTCATGATCAGGAGGTCATAAAATCCCCAGGAGGGAAGGGGGGATGCATCATCAAAACATCACACAGAGCTTTCACAAGAGATAAGAGAAGAGAGACAAGCTGGAGAGAAAAAATGAATTGTATTAAATGAATAAATAAATGGTAAAATACACATGATATACTCTACATGGCTAAGTGAATGTGCCATAGTAGTGATCTAGAGATATTTAGATACTCATTGACAGAAATTGAAGTAATCTGCCACATAGTCCCAGTTAACTGGTCCATGCAATCATCAGTTAACTGAGACACATGTGTGGAAGTGAGAGAAAAACATGCAACCACAAGATATATGTCCTCTTGTCCACATGCATGAGATATGCGTCCTCCTGGTAAGGAAACTGAGGTGAACATGCAACTGTTGCTGATGAAACTGAGGTTTCAATGCATGAGTAGCCTCCACTAGTCTAACTGAGGTGTAACTGACTTTAAACTGAAGAGGGAAGGCACCATATTTTGTAGGAAGCATCGTAATTTGTAGTGGGATGTTCTCAAGAGTTATCTGATAAACATAGAGAATATTTATGGAGAGTTTTGGATAATGAAAGATGTTCTCAAAGCTTCTGTGTTGGATTTCTACTCTCCATTCGCTAATGACCTCAATTAAGGTATCATCTTCAATGAGAATGGGAGGACCCGTGCATGGAGAAATAGAAGATAAAACATTTTATTTTGTTTCTATATGATGTGATGTGTCTAAATCTAAGATACATGCATCTGGTGAAGAGTTAATAGAAATCAATGCATGAGAGTTACCTTGTTTTGTTGGTGCTTGATCTTCCAACTTATTCTTGGCCACTTCAAGAATGTGATACCCAAGGTTTTTCTTCTGAAGTATCTACTCGGATCAATATGTTTCTTCGAGCATGTTGATTTGAGATGATATCCATGGTTGATATAACTGCATTTGGTCTTTTATTTATTTCCTTTTCCACCTTTGGATCTTGAGGAAACATCAAATGGTTTGGAGTACCCTTCCTTCCTTGGCTCTACATGCACCTGTCCCTTGATTTTTTTCTTGGAATTTGAATTGGAAGTGTTGTTGTTGTCATGCAAATAAAGTGTATGCGCATTGGGTCCCTTGATTATCCCCATTTTGATGAACTTATCTTTCTCATGCCTTAGGGATTCAATAAACTGATCCAATTTTATCAATTTCCAAGTTACTCCTGAAGTGAACTTATTTGTATGGAACGATGAGACAAAAATAACATAATATGGACCAAGTTTTTTTGAAACAGAAAGAATTAACTGATTGTGTTGAGTTGATTTTTCGTTTTTTCATCTTTATGAAAAGGATGGACTTGAAATTCATAAAGAAGTCTTGGATGTTATCAAAATTACTCAAATCTAAGGAATTCAAATCCACCTCGAGAATATGGCCTTTCATTTCATCCTGTTTTCCAAAGAGATCCTCCAACTTTGTCCAAATATCATCTGGTGTGGTACAAAATTCAATGTGGAACATAATCTTGGGGGAAATAGACATGCAAATGAGGTTGTAGGCCTCATCCATATAGTTGAGATACGTGTTCTTATTGATAGCACATGTTGGCTCCATCTCTATAGCCATCGTAATTTGGTATAATCCTTGCATCTGAGTTGATGAATAACTTTTAGCTTCTACTCGAAGTAGTTATGAGGCGTGAGAAGTATTGTCGGTGAGTACTCAATCCTTTTTTACTACATCTTCCTCCTAAACATATAAATAAAAATGCTTATGCACTTTCTCCTAGCAATCGAGGATCTGATACCATGTGAAGTTTTCACAATGAACCTAGCTAGTAGAAAAATCACGCAAAGCTTACGAGACAGATAAGAGAAGAGAGACAAGCTTTAAAGAAAGAATGAATTGTATTAACTAAATGAGTAAATGGTAAAATACACATGATATACTCTACATGGCCAAGTGAATGTACCATAGTAGTGATCTAGTGATATCTAGACACTCACTGACATAAATTAAAGTAATATGCCACCCAATCCTAGTTAACTGGTCCATGTAATCATGAGTTAATTGAGTCACACATGAGGAAGTGAGAGAAACACATGCATGGGGGTTTCACCTTGTTGACCAATATCTTATCATGCTCATTCATAAAGGGGGTCTTTAATTATGAAAAACAAAGTCAATATATTGTGGGTATTGGAGGGGGGATGTGGGTATCAAGGGGTTTATAGGTATTAGGGGGTATAAAAAAGGTATCGAGTAAAAACATGGGTTTCTTTTATTGGAAATACATATTGGGAGGGGGGATCAAAAAAAGAATTTTTGGAGGTATTCATCAATATATAGTGATATTAAGGGTATTATTTAATATCTTGTGATTGTAGGAGTTATGTCAAAGGTTCTGTTGCGAGGAAAATCTCTATGAAAAGGGGTAAACCACAACAAACAAAATGACACCCATAAATCAAGTCTAAACTCAAGTATGTTAGATAAATAGAAATGCTAACAAGAGAAGACTAGAAGCCTACCTCATCCAGACGTCCGAAGAAGACCACAACTAAGCTCATGACTAAAAGATTGATGTCTACAACTTGTCCTCAACAACCAAGATACACAGGCATATAGAAATTATATAGAAAGTTAGCATATAAACTAGCATAATCCATTGACATGTATAACAAATATGCCCATGGAAAGTAATAAAAATATTTGTGACATATAATTGGATGATAAAACAATATTTCTATAAATGTAACCAACATAAGTACATAGGTGACAATCTTCTGGAACGACACATATCGAAACTGAGAAACTAAGTCCCTCCAGTTGGGCCTTCACCACTTCAATCCTCCATAGAGACAATCTCACAAGTAGTAGGATTAATTGAGTTTCTCCTTCTCAAGATAGGAAGATCTTGGGAGATGAACATAATAAGTTTAGGCTTTCAAGGACAAAGGGATTCAAACTCAATATGAACTAAAATTTCTCCAGAGTGTCTTTGCTCTCAATGATGTGTGTATTCAAGGCTTGTATATGGCTCAATTTATATCCTTCAAATGGAATTGAAGGGTTGATTTAGAGTGCTTCTAGTATATGGAAGGTTAAGGATCATGGATCTCGTGACATGACATAGAAACCTAAAATATTTTTTATTTTTTAGCAAAAAATCTGATGTGCACAGACTGTAATGAAGAAACCTGTGTATACGCAAGTTGTCTAACTATGGCACGTGTATATGTGCAAAAAATTGAATTTTTTACTCTTGAATGAGAAAAATATGGGAACTTGAGTCTATAGAGGGGAATGGAAGGCCATCCAAGTAAGATGCATGGAGTGGGAAAAAAAATTCTATAACATATTCCCCCTAATGTGTGAGGCTAGAGGAGCAAATACGATCGTTGAAATACATTATAATTCCTAGAAGTGGAGTAATGAGGACCGAACTGGAAAAAATAGTTACTCATGAGAACATTACAATTCATATTGACTTTGTACATATGGCTGCCAAAGTGAATTACAATACAGATCCATGTGGATATATATAAAATAGTTTTTCATGGCAATGAATAGGAAATACAAAGTGGACCCATGCCAACGACTGTCATAGTCATGAACAAGACACAGTGGAGTCCAGTCCAAAAATCAACTGAAGATATCTGTATACAATGGAGTACAATTTGATATTCCATGACACTGAAGTCATATAGGTATTGGTTCGATGAAATACAACAACAAATATGATATCCTTCTACTATGAACTGGAGGTATTCTACACTGTTCGCCAAAGGTGCCAGTATACATCATGTGAATAAAGGAGTTGAAGTTAAACATAATGAAACTTCATTTGATTATCGATCATTGAGGTATACTGTTAACAAATGAGACACAAACCACCGATAATGAAAGTAGGTGTCAAGGAACTCAGTACATTCTACAAGTATGAATAGAGGTCTTGAGGTAGAACACTTGAATAATCCATCGATCAGGAGACATTAATGTATTCCCAACTTTCGATGGTAGGAGAACCTGCCACTGATGACTGCAAGCCTCTAGGTACTCATACAACTCTATATCTCAATTCTAGAATAGATGAGTTGAATTCGATGGAAGGAGACTGGTTGAAAGGAGAGAATTAAGGAAACTCTCATCATCTACCGTGAGGTGCAAAGCAATATCTTGATGATTAGGAATAGACTAAACAGATAGGATGCTCACGAACCAACGACCATGTGCATCTCTCATGAGCACTAGATGCAGGTAGTACACAAAAGAGACCCTCTGACTAGCAACCAATAATGGAAACTGCCAACAAAGGAGAGGAAACCACCAATAGGGTCTAATGGAATCGAAGACACTGGACGAATCCCAATGTGTGAATATATTTCTTGTCTTCAAACACAAGGGAAAACCCCTAGTCATCGACCAATGGAGAGATGTCATCTTCTGGGTTCAAGGTCACCTACCAATGATGAAAGTAGGCCCAAGGTACAAGGTAGGACACAAGCTTCATTTGATTATGAGGTTCACTTGTAAGGGTATGGCCGACATGCAATGTCAAGAGTTCTAAGAAATGATCAACACATGCTTAGACTTCCTTTGAACAAGAGCATGAGACAGATGAATAACTCCAGAAGCATAGACGTAATCACTAACCATTGACCAAATTTTGTGAAATAGGAGGCATCAAGAAACTCTTCATAGGGAATGGAAAGAGTAACCAATCGGAGGAGTAAACTCTAAGTAATGACATCAAATTCCTAAGGACATGCTAAACCCAAACCTTGGATGAAATGGACTCAAGAATTTGTTCTTTGTTCAAAGGCGACATGATTGTTGTCGATAGGAGATAATATTCTTTTCCTAGCCGTCTTTTTTTTTCATAGTACAAGAAATGCTTTGATATAGGAGAGGAAAGGAGTGTCGCGAGTAAGAAACTAGTTCCAAGCAGTGGAAAATACCTATGCTTAATGTAGGGAAGTGCATGCGGGACATGGACACTAGGGGGGATGTTTCCTCTACGGGTAAAGGGTTGTCAAGTTTCAAAGGATATACAAAAGGAACTACTTGGCTAATGCTATGAATTGCTAGGGTAAAAGGGCTTATAACGAGAAAGTGGGAGCCAACATTATGCTCAACAATGCAAGAACGATAATAGGATGCAATTACAACTTAACTCAAAGGTGTCCTTTTTCGTAGATTTAGTTCCCTAGGCCCAAAAAAAGTATAAAACAATACCCAGGATAACTCTTCTAGCCAATGGTGACTAGAGTATTCATTTTTCGTAATTAGTCTATTTGGTTCAGAAAAGGCTTAAACTTATACCAAAATAGATTTCCTTTCAAATCCATTTAACGAGTGTGAAAGAGTCAAGTTCACTCAATAATGTTTTCATTTTTTTGGGAGTCGGAAAATAACTTAACCAAGACTCAGCGAGATCCCCATAAGTAGTGGTCAGAATGAGATTCAGTAAGATCAATGAGGTTCGAATGCAACATCATATCGGGCTATAAGGGACTCATAGACCTATGGAATAATTTTTGCATGGGCACCAAATGAAAAAAGTGTTCTAACTAGGGTACCCATGTTTGGTAAGTTTCTACCACTTAATAACGACACTTCTAGGAGCATAAAGAAAGTTTTGTGTCGCTACAAAATAGGTTGGTACCTAGGGAATATGAATCATGGTCATAAGACAATGAAAAAATTCAAAGCTGGGTGAAAACCTACCTTATATTCCAGTCATGATAAATACCTGTCGGAGGCACGAACGGGCTAAAGAGTGTTGGAAATCCATGAAACCCTGGAAAAAACCAATTCAAACCATGTATTATACTGCTCAAATAGGTCATATGGTTTCGAAAAATATGAAAGATAGCGTAAAAACTATAGAAAGTGGATGATTGTTTTTTACAAATAGTAAAAAACAAGAAATTTTCCATATCATTTGAGTTTTTTCACTCACATAGTGCATTTTAGGCCATTTTACCCACGATATTCCATTGACGATTCCAGGAGCTATGATAAAAAAAATCAAAACCGTCTGGACCAAGTAAGTGCCCATCCTATCCTCTTTCATTTCAATGGTTTAATTTTAATTTTAGTTCCCAATTTTTTAGTATTAGAGGCTGTAAATTAGAAACTAGGGTGTGCGTGGGTTGGAGTTCATCAAGTTGCGTACAGGACCTCATGTACATGATAATGGTGGAGTCTACCCTCGCATGTGATGCCATATACACGACTTTCATAAGGGTATCCCGCGTACAACTATGTGAGGCAAGTTTTTGACAAAATTAACTCAAAAATTGGTGTTTCCTTTGCAAGATGCTGATTGAATGGAGGGAAAGGGAGATGCTTCAGTAGAAATAGATGTGAGGTCCTAACAAGATTTCAAAATATGTGGGCTCTATAAATTTTGGGCCATAAAATGGATGAGGGCCAAAGTGAGTTTTCTCCAAACACTGATAAACTATTGAGATCCAGAGACCGAGGCAATCAATCTCGATTGGAAACCATTGCAAATTGAAGTGGAAAATATCTAGTTTATTACAAGGTTGTCTCGTCGTGGCATGGTGGTCAATATCAAATCCCTAGGGGCTATAGGTGGGAGGAATATGGAGGAGTACATCGACACCTATTGTATTGTAGGCATAGAGAAAGTGGGGAGTGAATTCACTATCATGGATATTGAGAACCTGAGTTTGAAGATCATTGCCCTAGTACTCGCAAATATATTAGAATCGGTCTCATTGCATCAAGTGTTGAGGTTGCTTATGTTCTATTCTATGGAGTATTTGAGACCCATGGTTTACTATTGGGGAACCTCACTACTGGCCAATATGAAGAGCCAATTGACATATTGCAAACTCGATAGGATCAATAACTTTGGGTTCGCATCCATATTGTGTGGTTTTTTCTTCAAGAGAGTTCTAGTTCTGAGCCCTAGAGTAGAGATTACTCCCCATGGTCTATGTGATCTATCTATGTCATGGTGTACTAAGGTTATGTAGAGGCTAGGAGGTGGTAGGGTGCCAACCCCATACAATGATGATTTCTTCCACTTGTGGTGATGAAATATCATCACGATCGATGACTACCCTTATGGGGGGATAAACTACCGAGGAGACCAAGACATGTCGTTTCCACTGGGATTCTCCTTTGGAGAGATCAATGAGAATTCATTTTTATATATTTCATTTTTTTTGTTTTTCAATTTGATAAAGGAAAACAAAAAATAAAAATAATTTTGTATGGTATCATGTACTAATGGTTATGTATTTTATGCATACGTAGGTCCACGACGACAAAAAATATCCACGACATCAACATAGGGGCTGAGGATATGACATGGTATGAGGGGATGCAGAGACAATTCTTTAGAATGTGTAGGTAAACGTGTCTAGTCTGATGCATCGGGTTCGTATGGTCCAAGTGGAGGAACTGCCAGAGCCAATGCAACAGAAGGTGGTGGGTGTACCCCGTGCGTGGGTGAGGATATTCTAGCATCTTGTGAATGCCATAGTATGTTATCATGACACACATCTAGGACCTCATTCATATATTTCATGGTTACGTGATGTACCATCCGTATATGTATTTTATGGCTACAAGCCCAGTTTTGTACTATGACACCATATTTCTTTTTTGGACTAGAATGATGAAATATAAAAAAATATTTCGGTCTTTGACTTTACTTGCGTATATTACAATGGATGAATGTATGAATGTGTGTTTTCTTTACTTAGTTATGTGACAAATGCCAATCCAAAATGTAATTAGCATATTCATCGGATACGTGATTAAAACTTCTAGGTATATGATTGTAAGTAATAAAATCAAAATATCATTTCAAAAGACATACCCAAAGGAAACGTCATAGTAGTGTAGGATATCTGACCCGATATATGTTTTTCAATCGACATAAAACTAACTGGGAATCTAGGATAACTTATAAATATCGAACACCATGAAAAATGGTGTCGCTCAATAGCTTAACGATTCTATACTCAACCACATTGTTCATTGATGGCTCCAGAAAAATGCCACCTAAAGACATCAATTGTCCCTCGGGTGAATAGATAACCCAAGAGACGGAAGCCATGTTTCGAGTATGATGACTAGCACCATCTCAGAATCCTAAGATCACTGAATATTCCGATCACATCTGTCAACCAAGGGAAAACTCAATAAGCAAGCCAGTGACACAAAATAATAAAAAGTGAAATATATACACTAACATACATTAGTATACAAAGGCCATGCTCAAGCTTGGAGGCTCAAGAGTAATATAGTTTAAGGTAGATCCCATTTATGGGCTCTTCCAACACATTCCCTTCATAATATTTTAACTTGTATGCTCCTTTTTCAAGGACACGTCTCACGATGTAAGGACCATGCCACATGGGATTGAACTTTTCTGCCCTCGATGGCTCTTTAGCTTGGTCATAGAGAAGGAGCAAGTCACCCTCAGCATACAACCAGGGATAGAAAGACTTATCATACTATACCTTGACACATCATTTGTTTTCCTCAATGGCCACATTGGAATCTTGACATTGCTCATCGAGTTGCTCTAGGCGTATGAGGCATTCTTTGATATTGGTCATGTTAGGTAGGAGCTCGATTGCCAACTTGAGAGAATGGATTTCACATTCAATAGGAAGGATCGAATCCACCCTGTGAACTAACGAAAATAATGAGAAAATGGTGGAAGTCTTTAATGTGGTTTGATATTCCCATAGTGTAGGGTAAAGCGTCACATGCCAATTATATTTACTCTTCCTGACAATCTTTTGCAAGATGGTATTGAGATATTTATTCACAGCCTCTACTTGTCCATTTTCCTGGGGATAGTAGGGTGACAAATGATCATGTTTAAAACCCAGTATAGATGCTAACTCTGTCATCATTTCATTCTAGAAGTGACTAAAATGATCAGTGAAAATATCCTTCGGGATTCCAAACCGAGCTATAATTTGATTGAATACGAAAAAATGTTGTAGTCTCACCATCATATTTAATGGTAGTCATGGCCTCAGCCCATTTAATAAAATAATCCATGACCAAAATAATGTGATGATGCCCCCCAGTCAAGGCTAGGTTGTAGTCCATGAAATCCATTCCCCACTTAGTGAAGGGACTGACGATAACGATTGGCTACATAGGGGCAGGGTGACACTTCTTGACTACTTCAACACAATATTTGAAAATTGATGGCCAAAAATAACCAACTCGCAATACCTTTTCGGTTGTCGCAAGCCTGGATAACTGACCACCACATGCTCCACTGTGGCAGTCATTGAGAATGGATTCATCCTCGTCATGATTCAAACAACGACACAAAATAGCATCCATCTATCAACGATATAATGTGCCACAGATAATAAGGTAGTTTCTGGTATGATGGCATATACGCCATCGGTCGTCTCTCGAAATATGCTTCAAAATCTTCATAGTTTGAAGGTAGATTAAAATATATCCATACTAAGATGAGATAAGGAAGATGTGTTCATCCGTGAATGAATCATCATGAAAAATATCCTCATCCATCCTAGGGAAGTATGACATCTGTTCCACAAGGATCAACAATTTCTTGGATTTGACGGAAGCAAAATCAAGATCAAATTCCTGTAGAATCACAATCCATTTATTGTATTTCCCCCCTATGATACGTCATGTAAGAATATGTTAAAATGGATTGATATCAACAACCACGATAATGTTGCAGAGTAAGATATAGTGACATAGTCTCTGAACCACATGCACGACTTATAAGGCTAGCTTCTCTATGTGAGAATAATTAAGTTCTGGACCAATTATATTTCGGCTAAGGTAATAGATAACTTCCTCATGGAGGTTGTCATCTTCCTGAACTATAACCCTACCAATCATCCCTTCAGACATGACAATATAAAGAAAGAAATCTCTATTGTAGTCTGGGGGATTTAATAGAGGTGTCGATACCAGGGATTTCTTAAGAGCATCAAAGGACTCTTAGGATCTCTCATCCCATACGAACAAAGTATCCTTCTTCAAGAGACACATGAAATAATTAGCTATACTGGCATAGTTAGCTATGAAAATACACAAGAATTTATGCTTCCCCTGTAAACCCTAAAGCTGTTGAATATTACATTGGGGAGGAAATCAAAGTATTTCGTCAACCTTCATAGGATCCATCATGATCACATGCTCAAAAAGTATGAATCCCAAAAGGCGACTAGAACTAATGCAAAAGATGCATTTGTGAGGGTTCAATTGAATACGATAATAGCAACATATTTAAAATACTAGTCGAAGATGAGTTGAATGATCAACCCTCTTGCGAGAGTGATCAACAAGATAATCTAGATAGGCTTCGAAAATATGCTTAAGATCATGAAATACGAAGTTTGTGGCATGTTGGAAGGTTTCTCCAATGTTTTTAAGACCGAAAGGAATTTTCCGATACGCAAAGGTACCCAAAGGATAAATAAAGTCCATCTTGTGTTCATCCTCATGTTTAATTTGAATTTTATTATAACCTAAAAATATGTCCATAAAATAAAATACATCGCTTCCCGCACACTCATCAATAATCTGATCAATAAAGAGAGTGGGGAAGTTATCTTTAGGACATGATTTATTCAGGTCCCTAAAATCCATACATACATGGATGGTTATTTTCTTCTTATCAACAGGAATGGTGTTGGATACCCATTCATTCAAGGGAACTAGGTAGATGAAGCCATGATTGATTAGCTTCTCCACCTCTGCCCTAATAGAAAGGGCCTTTCTAGGATTTACAGCTCTAAGTTGTTGTCGAATAGGTTTAGAATTTGGATAATTTTTAATTTCATATTTGAAAATACTGGGGTTGGTCGTTGGAATCTCTTCATATGACAAAGAAAATACATCTCAAAATTCCTTTAAGAGTTTGGTGTAGATATGAATTTCTTTAGGTGAACATTCTACACCGATATGTACATTTTCAATTTTACCAGGGGTTAGATAGATGTTGATCGTGATGGTAGGAGAAATTTTCTCCATGCTTCCCTCATCATATATACCATGCATATCTAACGGAACTATGGTGTGATCGATCATCTCACTCAAGGTGGACCTAAAATCATCCTGTCATTAATATATGACGCTCGGAAAGGAACAAACCATAGTGATGATGAAGACTCACCAGAGATGGAATTAATGTACAATATTGGTGTCAAGAAATTAAAAGTTCCCATCAAGGGGGAATACATACTGAAACCAACGTTCTCCTTTTCCTACTGAGAATTATCAATAATGGGGACCAAAGGTCCCATATATGCAAAAGGACTAGGATGCACAAAGGAAAATTGGTCGATCATCACTATATTCCCTTCATGAGGAAAGAATAAAACGTGGAAAATCGATGACACAATGGTTGTCATAACATAAGTCCAATTATGCACCAGTAAAAGATTGTATTCAAGAGGTGCATCAACCACCTCAACCTTGACCTCCATGGTCCTTCTACCTAACTGGACCGGGAAAGAGGGAAGGATTCCATGGGGTTTGAAAGAACCTCCACCAAATGCAGTCAACATGGTCATTGACTGATAAAGTGGTGGATAGTCAATGGATTTACAAAATGATAGAGACATTACGGACGTCGAAGTGCCTTCATAAATTAAAGTATGATTGATGGTGACATTCATACCCTCCACATGGATCTAAAAGACCACATGGTAAGGAAAGCGAGGCTTGACATCCACAACATCGAACTTGATCAACTTTGAGCCACTTTGGTCTAGAGCTCCTAAAGCATATAGAAAGGCATTCCTCTATGTGGGACACGTCTGGAGAACCTCCAAAAAGATAACATCATGAATGAAGTTTGGCACAAATCCTTGACGATCGAGTAATTTTGGGAAGCTCTAGCATTAGGATTATGGGTAGAGTGCTTAAGGACTCATTTCGGAATACGAGGTAAAGGTTTTGGCTTATCAATATACAAATGTGTTTCTGGAGGAGAAGGATCTAGACCTATAACAGGTTGCAAAGAACCATAATCATGATCTCGAGTGGCTATATTAACCTTAAACTTAACCATATTGACACAAATATGTCCACCATCATGTGTCGAGGGATTTTTACTTCCACTTGATGCATTTTCGGTGTTGGAGGATCCTGAGGTCATATTTTGGTTATGTGGAAATGGGTTAGTCAACAAAGTAGGTTCATGTGCTATGAGCCTCGAGGCTTCCTCGATTTTGGGGCATAAGTGGGTAAGGTGATCATATTAAAAAGTTTACAAGGAAACTTCACCTTCCTCTTTTCTTTCTTTCTCTCACCAACATTATTATTAGATTTATCATTATTATTGTTTTTCTTGTCTTTATTATTTTTATTATTCTTCCCACCATTATGATTATTACCACATCCTTTCCTTTTTTTCCCTCCAAGTTTTTGGTCACCGTTCGGGTTCGTGAACTGTACAGAATGCACATCTGTCGATTAGGTGGGTGAGGACGAAGTCATAGCTTTTCCTGCTATAGACAGGTTAAGAGACAAATATTTTAGTTGGTTTGTTACCAGGTATGTAATCTTAACATTTGAACATCCTATGATGTTGTCGGCATGATGCATATGATTTTTTCTAGGATCATAATTCGACCACGATGTGTCAGGGATAATTTCGTAAAGCATCCTAGAATGAGCATATATAAATTCTAAATACTAGGATTTGAATATGGCATGTTCCTCATATGTCACTCTAAATGTAGAAACATCCTTTGAACTTTAATGCAACAAGGACTTGAGGAACCATTCCAATAGAAACTCTATAGGAATGTAATATTTAGTCAACCTCTTCCATCTATGCCACTCTTGAATATGATTGGAGATGTGGGTGGCCTTATCTTGACAAAAAGCCGATAAAAGTTATATGTTGGCATCGCAACGAACCGACAATTGGAAGTGGTTGAGAAAAACCAGGACCATCTGATTGAAAGTTCCATAAGTGCCCCTAGGTAGCTCGATATACCACTTCGTGGAAACCCCCGTAAGGGTGTGTTGAAATAGTCTCAAATGAACAGAATCATCATTAAAGGAGTTAGATGAGCACCATAAGTTAAAGGTAGTCACATGATCACTTGGGTCCTCACCATTATTTCCCTAAAACTTTTAAATGTTAGAGGTAATCTTGGTAGGGATCGTGGGCTATGATGGATTGTGATGCACTGGGTCATTCATCAATTTTGACAAGTATGGAATATTTAACGTGGCCAGAAAAGGGAGTCAGGGTTCCTTGTAAATATTAGGTTTGAGATATAGCGAGCTAACCATGGTTTTGGTATACACCATGGATCTATTTGGTAGGATAGTATCATCCTCCCAACTAATTCATAAAATGTTATAAGGGAACCATCCTTGAGGAAACCGCTTGCGAGGAGAAAGTGACATGATAAGTATTACTGATGTGAGGATATATGTTTCCCCTCTATGGAGGAACTATGTGTTAGGGGTTACCCATACCATAAAATTGACTCCCCCTTGATGAAACAAAAAAGGTTAGAGGAAGGTTCGCCATAATAAAATATTTTGTAGGAATTGGTGATGTGGAAGAAGGAATGATACACAAAATATAAGAAGTAAACTAACTGCCCATTTGAGCACTCCACCCTGGAACATTGAAGCTAACATTGGGTCTAGAGGAAGGAGGATTCCAACCTCCTACCGTGGGAATTGGTTGAGGGATATGACCCCCACCAAACACGAAAGGAGTATAAGGAGACGTTGTGCCCCCATACCTAAAACTAGGATTCACATTAGATGTCGAAACGGAGGATGACAAGTGCAAAGTCATGTCTGGAATACCAAAAGAGAAAGGATTAGAGGCCCAAGGAATTGACTGAGTGCTATGATATGGTGAACCACCCGGGAACACACAAGGATTTATTCTCATCGGCTGAGGAGAGATTGTTGGACCTTAGAAATAACACATTCTATAATGCCATTTAGCCATATTTCATTCACTTTACCCTGTCATTATCATTCCCTTAATCACTTATATTCCTTTATTTGTTCATTTATACCTTATATGAGCTTCATGTTTAATAATTACACTAAATTTGTTGATTTTCCATGTTTTAATGATTACTTAGAGTATATATTGTGGTTTCCTAAATTACTATTTGAGCACATGGATCTCAAGAAATATCTTATTATTATTTTCTCCAAACTATCTTAGATCAAATCCAATATTTGGGGGAGGAGATCCGCATCTTTAAGATCTAAGATTTATTGGCTGTAGATCCACTTATTTAGGATCTGATCTCATCTTGTTGTAACTCCTTTTCCTTTTATGAAGGAGAAGCTAAATGTATAAATAGAAGAGGATGTCATTCAGTAGTTCATGGTTTAGAATTTAAGGAGTGATAACATATATTTTCATATTGAAGAGAAGGATCATTGTACTCATTTTTTATGATGGAATAAAGAGTTTGTTGCTGCACAATAGGCATTCTCTACTGTAGTACTCTTTGGAAGTATATTCCAATAGAGGAAGCCCCCCCTCTCTCTCTAGTACATGCTTCCCAATTAGTTTTACTTTAGTTGTGTGATTTCTATTTCAGTCGTGTGAATTTATTTTAGTTGTGCCATGGAACCGAAATGGTAAAATCTATGGGACTAAAGGGAGTTTATTTTAGTTGTGTGAGTTATTTCAATTCAGTCATTATTTTTGGAAGAGTAAAGTTTAACCACCCATTCATTGACTGACAAAACCAACTGGTGAAATTTGTAGGCCATGGAATTAGAATGATAAAATCTGTGGAACTAAGGGTTAAAGATTAAGGAGTGATTAATATCATTACTATGATCGTAGTGTTAAAATTGCTTTAATATATTTGATTAAGATTGCTTAGCTTATAGTTAGTTTCCTACTCCTGCATAGATTTTTCCGACATCTCACAATCTTACGAGCTCCCTAGTTGATAATTTAATGTAAAGCAATTTAAGAACTTAAATTTCCTGACATTTTTGGCGTCATTTCCAGGGAGATGCTAATGTATTAGGAATTAGTAATTTGGTTTAGTGTGTTTTATCTTAGTTTAATGCACATAATGGAAAATTTCTCATACCAACTGACAACCTGGTGACAACAGGGTCTTAGTAGTGTGAGGATTTGAATACATGCTCAGCTTTGAAGTTTGTTTTCAAGATTTCATTTTTAGAGTACACAATTTCATTTCTTCCAAGTTGTGTGGTTTGCAAGTTTTTGAGAATTCTATATACTAGAGGAATTAGAAGATCCATCCAGAGAAATTAAAATATTTCAAGAACCCTTGAGAAAGGAAGGATGTTTTTGCTCCACGATTTTAATCTTATTCTTGCATAGCTTGAAGATGCATCACCGGAGAGCAGAGTCAACAAATCCAAAGAATTCTCTTGAGCATTTTGAAGAAAACAATGAGGAGCTCTGGAACCCATCAACAGAGGAGCATGATTCAGAGCCTAAAATCAAATATTTTCTTGCATGTTTGGATCCTTTACACATTCTAGAGGACAAAAACTAGAATTTTGAAGAGGTATGTGTGACTGATATACATATGCAAATTGGCAGTTTTGATGTGCAAGACAATTGGGTATTACAATATTTTATTGAGGAATGGTTTCAGGACACCACCGAATCACAAATTCCTCCCTTACCTCAATACTTCTTGACATTTAATTCAAAACCTTGCTTGGTTCCTCATATCCAAGTAATTCCTAAGTTGTTTTCTTCATCCTTGGGTATGAGCATGTTTTTGGTTTTGTTAAGGACTTGGTTACACTGGAAGTTTTCATATACTTGAAATTGGAAATTAAACTTCAAGTCAGGGTAGAGTGATGGAAAAATTAGTTGAATAAAACTCTACCCTTTGTTAGAACAATGTACTGCAACTTTGTTTTTGTTTGTGTAGAATAAAAAGAACAGTTGGATTCCAGGGAGAATGCTCATATTACAAGGAATAATTATTCATGCGGATATTATGGTGCACTAAGGTTGTTATAACAACACTGGTACCTGATCAAATTCATCATCACATTTGGATCAATTCTTGTGGCAAAGTTGTTTTTTAGAAGTCTGTTTATTTTCAGAGATTCAACCATCATTTTTGGACTCCTCGGGCCTTAGTCAACATACAGTGGGCGGGCCAAAATTTGAAACAATATGGGAGAAATAGCTTTCTTGTGGTGTAAAAGGAATCATGTATACTTTGTTTTATGCTTAGCTTATTTATAAGTGGCTAGAGATTTTAATTTGATGAGATATGCAAATTCAAGAATTATTATAAACACCAAGACATGTTCTTAGACTGGTGCTTAAAGATGCATGGGGAATGGTAAACCCTGAACGACACATGCAAATCATAATTTGAAAGTTCCTACATAAAAAAAAATTCCATTAGCTCCAGCGTATTCTCTGAGATCAAGCAAGAGTAACAATATGTTTTTATACACAGTTCACTCATAAGCGGTTGGAATTTTTAAGTTTTGCATAAATGACAAATCTGTTGGCTTCAATGACAATCAACAAGGATTTAATAATGTTTACAAGCATTGGAAAGCATCCACATGACCTTTTGCAATATTTCAACAAAAATCAATACCCATCTCTGTGTTTTTATAAAAATGGCATAAAAACATCTATAGGTGTTCGGTCATTGTTAGGATATTTAGACACTTAGGAGTTAGTTAAGATCTACTTGGTCTAATATGTCGTTAGGTAAAAGTGTGTTTCTTTAGCATGCATTAATATGCATTTGTAGTTAGGAAATCCGACGGTCACGATATGTTCCCGACATAGAGTGATCTGACGGTTCATACTCTCCTCGATCTTAACGGCCATTGATCTGTGGCTTAACACCATATTGGTCCATGATCTCTCTTTAAAGAGGATGGAGGGTCATTTTCCGATGATCGTTTGTGAGAAACTCTCTTGTAAAATCTCTCTGTAATCTTTTTCTTTGCATTAATAAACTGCTCCAAGTGGTTGCGTTGGCTGGGGCCGTGGATGTTTCCCCATAGGGGTTTTACCACGTGAAAACATCGGTGTGTTGATCTTTGATATGGTTATGTGAGTGGTTACTGAAGGTGTTCGTCCTCTGTTGGAATACCTGTGTTTTCGAACATGGTATCAGAGCCTGTTTGAAGACCTGCTCCAGTTGTAGATCGAGATTGTGAAGTCGAGTTGCCTCATCTCCATTTTCTGGCATTTATGTACATTTCTAGGCTGAAATCACTATTCCATTGCGTCCGGAGCATGCTTTTCATTCAGGAACACTTTTTCGTTTCACTCGAAAAGGTTTCTGTTTGCCCAAGATACGGCCATTACAGTCAGAATCCAGAGCGAAATTTTTTTCTTGTGTGAAAAGAGTTTTTTTGGAGCATGCTCTCCAAGGTCGTCTTCAACAACAACAACAACAACAACAACAACA